>PVJL010010881.1:0-46375 GCA_004026885.1 Lyroderma lyra
CGCGCGCTCACCCACTTCCGCGTCGGCGCTCTAGCCCGGCTCCCCGTGCCCACGTTCGTCCGCGCGCTCCGTTTCTCACGCGGAATGATGCGCTAGCCGGACCCGGTCATGCTACTCCGTGGCTTAAATTCCATCGTAGTTTAGTCGGGTAACCGAGTCCGCAGGGGCGTCTGCAGGCCCTGCTCCCGCGCTTCCTCTCTGTCCGCCATCCAGCCGGGCGCCTGGGTGTAACTGCCAGACTCGCAGATTCCCGGGCCAGACGGCCAGCGTTGGAATCTTACATTTTTGCTGACGAGGCGCGATCGTGGACAAGTTCTGGAACCTCAGTAGGTGCCCGTGTTCTCATCTGTGAAAGGGAGTTAGCGTCTCCGTCATAGTTGTCGCGTGAAGTGAATGAGATGAAACGTCGGGCCTAACGTGGTAACCCGACACCTTTGAGCCCGCAGTGCACGGTGGATTGCGTCCTTGGAGGAACAGGTCCCTTCATGTCCCCTGGAATCCCCACGGGCTCTTCCGCCGCCCAGGACTCGCTGCTCGCGTGGCCTGCTGAATGCTGACTCACCTTCTGCTCCCGAGGACCTCCCCTCCTGGTTGGCCCAGCACAGACTCAGTTCACGCTTGTTGTAGATCCGCTCACGTCCATCAGTTATGTGTAGGGTCCGCTCTGCTGCTGGTTTGTGCAGGGAATCACATGTCCACCCCTTTCTGCTCAGTTCAGAAGTATCTTGCCCCGATTCCCGATCATTTATTTGTTCGCACAGTGCATCCTGTATCTTCCTTTGCGGTAGTTCGCACAATGACAATGAAAATGGCTCGCGTGGTGACGACTTGAGGTTTGCTCTCCTGTTGGGTTCCAAGCTCTCAGACGAAGACCGGACTGTCTGGGCGCATCACTGAGCTCCCAGCCCCGGTCTGGCTTGCAGTGCGTGCTCATCGTTGAAGCCAGAACAGGCTCTGCCTTGCACCAGCGTCTGCTGTCACGTGAAGTCACGCCGTCTCTCTGGGCCTCGTCTTCTCGTCTGCGCGGTGGGAAAGTTGGACTTGACATTCTCCAATGTGCTTTTCGCCCTGCACAGCATGACTGCAGGCACTTCAAAGAAATCACTTGTCTCTTTTCTAATATTTAGAATCATGAATTCTAAAAAAGTTACAGAATCAGTTTCGATTCCCCAAAGACAGAATCAGGTCCCTTCACTGCCCAGGGGCGGAAGCCCTGATTGTTACCCTTTTTCTGACTCGAGACCCCTCATGTGCAAGCTGTGATGTTACTCCTCTCTTCTCAATATATGTGAGGGAGGGAGGGGGTCTGCAGGATTACGCGATTCCTGGTACGCGGTTAACACGTTTACGATTGAGCTGATGATTATATAAAATGAACTCGTCGTCCCCTGGGTACTGGCCAATCAAGGACATTTATTGGGGTTGTTGTTGCTGCTGCCATTCAGGAAAAAAGCCATCCTGGAGGAGACGGTGAGAACATTCTGACGCATTTCCATGGAGTTTTATAAAGAGATTAAGTGGAAATTAAGAGTAGGAAATGAAATCCATAACCAGTGGGAAATCTTGAAACCATTTTATAGTTCTTTTTCCTTCTAATTTAATTTGGTCTCACAGTGTGTGTGTGAGATTGGGGAGTTTTCTGAGGTTTTTTTTGTTTTCTTGCTTGTTGTTTGTATTTCATAATATGAGCGCATCAGCTGAAGCCCCTGCAAACTGAAGACTTTCTGGCCTCCGGGAGGACGTAACTAAGTTCGGGACGTGAGGTGCCCTGGGGTTTTCTTGCTGACGCTGAGGGGTGGCGGGTCGCCCGGCAGTGACCGCTTGTCTGACTTGAAGGACTGTGGGGTTGAGGGGCGGGGAGGAGGGCTCTACTTGTGCGGGGAGCTGAGGCGCTCCCCAGAGACCCCCCAGGCCAGGCCTGTGTCCGCGGCGCTGGGTATGGAGAGCACGCACTGCGCGCTGTTCCACCAGGGGTTCATCTGCTCCCCACACCCCGGAAACCGGGAAGCGTCCCTCTTTGCTTGGCCTCACAGGCCAGTGTGAGAAACCCAGCCTAAACGTGTCCATCTACTGAGCACTCCTGGGAAAACAGCCGCCGCCTCATCCAAAGGGAGGGGACCTGGAGACCAGTGCTGGCTAAGTCCCCAAGTCGCCTCGTTTCAGGACTCCTGACTGCCTCCGTGAAGGAGACGGGGTGGGGACAGGAGTGACCGGGAAGGCGGTGCACGTGCCCGCAGGCAGAGCCCGGCAGCCCATCCTGCGGGCCGCCAGCGAGTGTGTGCAGGGGCGCGGGCGGAGGGCCCCATGCTGACGCGTGAGACAGCCAACACTGCGGGTACACCCCCCACTCCTCTTTTGAAGGATTCCAAGTGATTTCCTCCTCATTTGCTTTTTTCTAGGGTTTTTAGAGGGTAGACTTGGTTTGTTTGTTTGTTTGCTTCTTTGGAGCAGCACTTGCTGGCAGTAAATAAATACTTAGAGGACTAAGAGACACTCTTTTTTGGAGCATTGGATCAATTTGAGAGGCAGCGGTTTCTGAATTTCAATGATATACCAAGCTTTTCAGAAAACGAGCTCCAAAGGGAATTGATTTTTATCTGCAAGGCTCTCCTCCTCCAGCCTGGTATTGACTGCCTTTGAAAGATTGGACATGGGAGACGGGAGCGACGCACTGCGATAATAAATGCCGCGGGAGCAGCCCCCAGCAGCAGGCCCGGGCCTGGCCGGGGGCCCCGGAGAGGCAGGCGGGGCCCACCCGGAAGGACCGGGGACGCAGCGTCCGTGCTCAGCGTGTGCTCACGGGCTCTGCTTTTCGTTACGCCCTCCTCTCCCCGTGGCTCATGAGCTCCTGTGAGAGTCTAGAAACTCCTGATTATCTATAATCACGTATTTAAAGGTGTCAGAGTAAAGTCCTGCGTCCCACAGTTCTGTTGGTGAGCCCGCGAACGAGTTGGTTCACGCCGGCCGTCGGGTGCCTTAGGACACTCTCCCTTGTCCTCCATGTCATGCTATTCGGAGGGCACCCTGCCCGGTGCGGCAGGGAGGTAGGCTCAGCAGGCCGCCGGGTGTTCTCAGCCAGGTGCCTCCCCCAGGAGCAAGCTCCTCGCTCCGCTGTGAGTTCGCTTGCTGGCTGGGTCACTTCATCACGTGACAGGTGACAGTTTGCACTCCAGGGGAGGAAAACAGAAATTTTGGTTTCATTTGAGAATTACGCCATAAAAATGAGTTCTAAGTACCTCTTCCTGAATATTGAGATCACTATTGATAAAATGATTATAAGTCATTCTTAGAAACAAGCACAAAGCAATGTTTATCTCATTAAAATCCAGAATAGGTTTTTTTGTAGAGAATAAGAGATTATTTCAAAAAAGTTTTTAATAGGTGGCAACAGAGACGTTTGTTTGATCGGGGAGAGCTTCAGGACTCTGGGAGCTGCAGAACCTGGGAGGGCACAGAGGGGCAAACAGGGAGCGTCACGGGATCCCACAGGCTGAAGCTGTGCATTGAAGGGGTATCGATGCGGAAACTGGGAGTCAAGAAACTCATCACCCCAAAGTGGGTGACAGGCAGCACCCATTGACTGCAGGGATGAGGGAGTGGTGGGAAATAAGGTCAGACGACATGAGAGTCACAGCCAGGAGCCGAGCCAGTTAGCAAAGGAGGTAGTGCAAACCACGCACGCCACCTCCAGGCCCAGTGCTATGAGGGGACTGGGGGCCTAGAGAGGTCTGCGGGGGCAGGAGTGTCACAGGTGACCACAAGGTGTCCAGGGAAGCAAGATGTAGATGACAATCCTGGGCTTGGGCTGTGAGTGCCTGGGGCCCAGTCCCAGAGGTGGGGGAGTTTGGATTGCAGGGGTGCAGGGAGGCAAGAGCGGCTCAGAGCTGTCCAGGAACTTGCATGGGGGCGCTGGAGGATGAATTGAGATTCTGGGCCGTAACCCCCAAACAGGGGTAATGGCAGTGAGGTGCTGAGGAATGTTTAATAACTGGCTTTTGGCAAGAAGAAGTGCTAATTGGGTGTAAATACTCCCACCCAAGCAGATTGCAACTACTGACACGACCTTATTCGACGAGGAGTTGGACAGAGAAGCACCGCACTGGCTGCCGGGAGCCCCAGGGCGGCGGCTGCAGCCCCCAGCGGGGGAAGGGCAGACGCGGACCGTGGTGGTGGGCTGCGCGGGCAGGGGGCGGGGCACGACTGGGCGTGAGGGGGCGGGGCGTGCGCACTGGGCCCCGCTCAGCTTCCCAACCGCATTAAGGCGGGCCTGGCCTAGACGGGCGCGCAGGCCACGGGTGCCCGTCACTGTGTCGAGTTCATCAGGCTGCAGAGCGGCCTCGGCTGGAAAGCGAAGAGACGCCTCAAGTTCCGCAGAACCTGATGAGGGGTTCGCGTCGGAGTGTGTGTGCGTTGTTGTTGTTGTTGTTGTTGTTGGGTTGTAAGCGTTCGGATATGTATGAACTCAACGCGAAAAAAGCAAACAGCCCAGTTCAGCAATGGCTAAAGGATTTGAGTGGACGGTTCTCCAAAGAAGGTATGCAAATGGCCAGAGACGCTCAGACCATTAGCCCGTAGGGACATGTACGTCCGCACCACCGTGAGACGCCCTTCACACCCACTAGGAAGGCCGCTACAGGAGCGCGGGCACGCACCGATGCCGGCGAGGCCCTGGAGAAATTGCAGCCCGCGTGCACTGCTGGCGAGAATGTAACACGGAGCAGCCGCTGCGGGACACACCTTGCTGGGTCCTCGGAATGTTCACCAGAGATGCCACACGACCCAACAGTTCTGCTCCCAGGCTGGGGGCCGGGGGGACTGAGGGCAGAGACTGGGGCGGACATTCGCACACTGCGGTCATAGCAGCGTCGTTCATGACAGCCACCGTGCGGAGACAACCCACGCGATGAAGCGGGAGTTGTAAGTCAGATGCAGTAAGAAATCAGCGACAACAAGCACAAAACAACCGGTACAGCCAGGCCCTGTCCCGGAGGAGAAGCCAACGTGGTCTCACTCGCCCTGCCCCTTCTCCTTCTCGTGATGACGTGAGATGACACGATGCCGAAACCAGGCCCAACTCTCAGTCGTCCCTTACGGCCAGTAAGTGGCTGGTGTCCCTGATGTCAGGGGTCCCCTGCTGAAGTGCCTCCTGGCCGCGGGTCAGACACATCTGCAGTTCGCGTCCTCTGCCTGCGTTGGCGCCTGTCCTGTCCTACCTGCGCTCTCACTGCGCTCGGGGCTGGAACGTTTGCAGTCGGATGTGACCGCAAAACTGGCACGAACTTCCTCTTCCTTCTTTGCAATTTCATGGATAGAAGATTCGTTCTTCCTGGAGGTCTCAGCATGAGAGTTTGCCTTTGTTAATGGAGAACTGTCATCAGTCCACTCCGTGAAAGCACGTTCCAGCTTCCCTCTGGTCTATCCGAATGGCCAGCCTCACTGCTATTGCTCTTCGGGCCGTTGTTAAGTAAAACAAGGGTGACTTGAACCCAAGCCCCACGACACCGCCACAGCTGATTTGAGAACCACGACGGCTCCTGAGTGACACACGGGTGGGAAGTGTCCTCAGTGTGGAGACGCCGGACAGAGGGCTGCCTCACCGCGTTTCAGGTGGGACAGAGCGGCACGGGGCGAGATTTTATCATGCTGCCCAGTGGCCCAAAGTTTTAAACTTCTGAGTTGTTTATTCCTGGGATTTTCCATTTAATATTTTCAGACTGGAAGAGGAAACTGTGGGTACGGGGCGGGGGGACTACTGTCATTAATTAGTGGAATTTTAAAGATCCTGCCTGTCAGGCCGCCCAGTGAAGACCCTGATGCCAAACATCACACCTCGGGGCTTGTGAAACTGTTTTTCGTTCCATTGCAGCTCTGTAGGCGCTAGGCAGGGTACAGGTGCTTGTACCCCCTTCACAGATGGAATCATCCAGGCACCAGAACGTAGGGATCAGACCCCAAAGTTCACATAACATGGGAGCTAAAGCTCAAACCTCGTCTTCTGATTCTGGTACTTTCTCAGCTGGGCCCCGGCTACTTCTCATTGACAGGGGCAGTTTTTGTGACTCATGGATTACGTTTCCAGGCGACGAAAAGCTCCCTGATGATGAAGCCGTCGTAAGCCACGCACAGCTGTCCTGAAGTCGCGAGCAGCGCCGATGGCCGTGCTCCTGCCGAGGCAGGTGTCCGCGCTGACCGTCCCGGCTCAGAGCTCCCTGTCCGCTCCGCACACGGGGCGTTGGCGTGCGGCCCCGCAGCGCGCCCCGTCCCCTGTGCTCTCTTCCTTTGCTGAGAATTCCTTTCCCACATCCGCTCCACAGTGTACCCCCTTACACTCCAGCCTGCTCCCTCCTCTCAAAACAGAAGAGGGTCGGAAAGCAGCCGCCTGGATTTGTAAATGAAGTAGGACGTGTCGTGGGAGTGGTTTCCCCGGCCAGGTGTCACCCGGCGTCAGCTGACAGAGCGAACGGGTGTGGCTGGCAGCCTTCCTACGGCTCCCGCCTGTTGTTGCTGTCTGTCTCCGGCAGGAGGCGACGAGCTTTTACTGTTTGGCTCTCCAACGCTTTCCCGGTACCCGTAACAGGACCCCGCACGTCCTCTGCGCTTGCCAATCGTGCCCTTAATAAGCAAGTTACTGTTTGTGTCCTTGGGGTTTAAGAGAAACATGCCTTTGAGTTCTACTAAAAATCAGTTTCAGACAGGAGGAAACACGGAGGTTGGGGGCCAGTCGGTGGGTTACGACATGCCCTCTGAGGGCATGGGGAGGGGAGTCCCACAGACTGCAGGACTGAACGCAATAGAACATTATTGTCTCAGTGTCTGGAGGCTCGAAGCCTAAAACCAGGGTGCTGGCCAGCCTGTGCTTTCTCTGACGCCTGCAGGGGACTCTTTCCTGGCCTCTTCCTAACTTCCGCTTGTTGGCTGGTACTGCTTGGCATGCCTGGCCTTGCACTTACATGATGCCACCCTGCCCTCATCATCATGCGGTCTCCCCCCATGCGTCTCTGTACTTGTGTGGCCGTCTCCTTATGAAGACCCCAGTTATATTGGATTAGCCTGCCCTGCTCCAGGATGACCCCATCCTAACTAATTGTATCTTTAATGACCCTGTTTCCAAATAGGGTCCCATTCTCAGGTACTACGTGTTATGATTTAAGTGTCCTGGGTTTTGGGGAGCAGTGGAGGCACAAGTCAAACAATAAGAGTAGTTTTCAGAGCAAAGGAAAGGACTAGAGGTAAAGAGGGACGTTATGGGCATACATACCTTGGTGGTACTGTGGGCGGTTCCAGGTAACTATAATAAAGCAAATGCAGCAGTAAAGCCAGCCACACAAATTTTTTGGTTTGTGAGTGCATGTGAAATTTATGTTCACACTGTATTGTAGTCTATTAAATTTTCAATAGCATTATGTCTAAAAAACAATGTACATACCTTAATTAAAAAATACTTTATTGCTAAAAAATACGAGTCATCATCTGAGCCTTCAGTGAGTCATAATCTTTTTTTCTGATGGAGGGTCTTACCTTCAATTTGGAAAAAACAATATCTGTGAAGTTCAATAAAGCGAAGCACAATAAAACAAGGTATGCAAGCATATAACAATAAAAGATAAATCCACCAGGAACAAATAATCCTAAATGTGTATGTACCAAACAACAGAGCCTCAAAAGACATGAAGTAAAAACTGATAGAGCTGGGAGAAGAAATAGACAAATTTGCCAATATGCTTGTGGACTTAAACAGTCCAGCCTCAGCAATTGACAGGACTCCTAGACAGAAAATCAGCGATGACACAGAACAACTGAATGACACAATCAACAGAACTCCATTAACATGTGTCAAACACAGAATGAACATTCTTTTTAAGCACACATGGGCTATCCACAAAGGTAGACAATATCCCGGGCCACACAACAAACCTCAACAAATGAAAAGAATTGAAATCATATAGAAAATTCTTTGACTGTAATGGAATCAAACTAAAAAATAAATAACAAAGACAACAAGGAAGTCTTTAAACACTTGGAAATTAACACACTCCTAAATAATCCTTGGGTCAGAAAAGGAAGACTCAAAGGAATTTTTAAAAATACAGAGAAGTGACTAAAAATAAAATATAACATACGAAAACTTTGGGGATGCATCTAAAGCAGGGCTGAGAGGAAAATTTATAGCATGTAAAATTTTACATCACATTAGGAAAAAAGAAGTCTCACTCAGTAAACTAAACCTCCACCTCAAGAAACTAAAGAAAAAAGCAAAATAAATCCCAAGTAAACAGAAGCAAGGGAATAATTAAGATCAGAAATCAATGAAATTGAAAACAGAAAAATGTGGGGAAAAATCAATATAAAAAAAAAAAACTCAGCTCTTTGGAGAGATCAAATTGAAAAACCTGTAGCAAAATTGATAAGAAAGAAAAGGCACAAATCACAAGCATCAGAAATGAAAGGGCTGTCATTACAGATCCTGCGAAAATCAAAATGACAAGAAGGGGAAAATGTGCACAAGTCCGTACACGTGCGCTTGATCATAGGAGATGCAACCGCAGTTCCTTTTGCACCACCCTGATAATGAAGGAGCAAGGGACGGAAAGCTCATGGGGCTGGGCCTCGGGTCTGCCCTGAACTTAATTTGTGTGAAGTGACTTGAGAAGCAGCAGAAGCGTTCATGAAGGAGTTTTGCCGTTTCTAGATGACTCTTTTTCCTTTGGCGACCAAAAGGGGCTGGAGTCTTGCTCTCTATGGGCTCTCAGGGAGCACGAGGAAACAAAGGAAAAATAGTAATTAAGGTTTGTAGTTTCCACCTGCTCTGTGGAGGCCACCCTCTCCCCGTGAACTTGGCTCAGCACCCTGATCACCGGAGCAAGAGAGTGAGAGGGCGCTGTGCCACCTGCAAAGACCGTGACGAAAGGTTTTACTCCAAAGCCCAGAAGATTCCCACGAAGAAAGTACCCCGGAAGCTACCTCTAACTTCGTAGTGAGAGCTTGAGGACGAGCAGTGCTCGGTGTGGGAATGAGGCGGCCACTGCCTGACTCCTTTCCGAGAGCTGTGCGCAGCGTTCGTCGTCTTGCTCCCAGTCAGGACAGTGGGGCTTCCTAGTGTCCTCGCGTAGGAGTGGTACGAGCCCCCCTCGAGTCGCAGCGGGCGGTGCCGTCCATGCACAGGAGGCTGCCACGCAAACCTGGGGCTTCAGTGCTTACATGTAGACGGGGAACTGAGCCGTCATAGCTGCATCTACACTGAAAGGACGTTGGGAAGGACAGAGCCCTTCGTGAGCACCCCATGGTGCCGGCTTGCCTGCTGCCCCCCGTTACTGTCAGCAGCAGGAGCGAGCAGTGTTCGTGCAGAGGAGACAAATTGCCCTCTGTTTCTAGCTAGCGGTGTGATTCTTTGAAGGTCACTTCACTCTAACTGTGGTTTCCTCATCTAGAGTTGCAAAGTGCTTCCAGTTGTCACCTTCTTGGAGTCCTTGTTGGAGGCCACATGATTAAAAAAACGCAGTGGTGGGAGCATGGCCGCCCAGTTTTATGGGCTGACTTCAGAGCCCTGCCTCTGTCCTGTGGTGGGTACTGCTCACGGTCACCCCGTCAGCTTTCCTAGCAGGACTGATGCTGCTCAAGGTGGGATCGTGTGCCCTTGCCTGCCACCCCTTCCCCCGCCCTAGGATGTAGTCAGGATGGCTCCAGGGCAGCAAACTACAGCCAGCCAAGGGCGAATCGCGGCCCTCACCCTGCCTGTTTTGCTTTCTGTAAATAAGGTTTTACTGGAACGTAGTCTCCTGTTATGTATGCATTGTCTGTGGTGGTCTTCCAGCTCTGTGGGTAGATTTGGGTAGTTGTGACAGAGACCAGATGGCCTGCAAACCCTAAACCTTTTACTGTCTGGTTCATTACTGAGAACGTTTGCCAAGTCCTCTAGGAAAGTGACCATAATCCTGTCCCTGGGTTTCCCAGCTTCCCTTGCAGCTATAGGAAGATGGAGGGGGCTGGATTCTTGACAGACAGGGTGGGGCTGGCATCTTGGACTCCCTACCTCTAGTTATTTTGCTACATGAGAAAATAAACTCCTATTTTTTTAAGGTCTTTAAAAATCATTTGTTGTTGTTGCTTGTGACTCAATGCAACCCACCTTATAAAAAACTTTTGCCGCTAGTGTGATACTTCGGACAAATTGCTTAACTTCTCCAGGCCTCTGATTCTGTATCTGTTTCTCACATTTCCTAACAACAAGGGTTAAGATGGATGATAAGTATAAAGCATTTGCTCAATTCCTTCCATAGAGTAGACAAATAACTGTTTTCATTTTTATTTTTAATTTTTTTATGAAACCATACATACTTTTAAATTACTTTAAATCTGTGTCTACACAGGCGCATAGTTGCCAAATTACATACCTTTTGCAAAAATCATGTTTCAGTTAGAAATGATTTGACAGCCAGAACGTGTGTTTCTATTGCAAACAAAAATATTTCCAGTTTGGAAATAACTTGTTTTGATCATCTGTGTGGAAATGAATGTTTTGCATTCGAGTCGTTAAGCTACAAAATGTATTTGCTAAGTGCTTTTGCCAACATATTTGTCCATTTCTTAGAATATTGCCTTGGGAAGCACCCAGTGGCAGTTAGGCACTCAGGCAAGGTTTATAGTTTACAACCCAGAGCAGATCTAACCTTCTGAAAAAGCAGGGACTGGCAGCTGGGACAGACAGATGGGCTCCTGTCGGTGCCACGCTTCTCACTTCTCGTGACTCTGATATTATTCCCAGTGCTGCCCGGATGGGCCTCCACATGACAATGACCGTGAATCCACAGTTAAATGGCATGTTATACTTATGTCTCAAGCATCATACAACGTCGATTATTTTTTTTATTGTAACTGTATTTTTTTGTCTTTGAGGGCCATGAGTAAACAGCATTTTTTTTGTCAAAATTATGACAATTCGCTTGCATATTGTTAATATTCAATGATAGTGTCAAGTGTTTATTCTTTTATAATTTCCATATTGTTTCTCTTTCAAATTTTACATGTAGTAAATTAAAAAGTAAGCCCACTGGATAGCCTGTGTCTTTTGCTGGCATTTAGGATAAAGAGAAACTCAATAAATCATTATCGAGCAGCCCTAACCACTATTGAATTATGAGATCATGGTGTAGGTTTTACAGATAAATCACCCGACAAGCGTCACAGTCCATCTTGTTTGGAATGGAGCAAAAGCAGTTCTTTTAAGATTCCACATTAGTTTTAACCCCATCTAACATTACACCAATATGTTCTCAAGCTGATTATACTCTTCACTGCAAGGTCAAGATAAACTTTAACAAAAAGCCGCCTGACTTGTCTTTTGAGTCCCAAGGAAATGTAATTTAAAAGTAATACTTTGCATTTGTAACACCGTTCATGATGTGTAATCTCAAAACGCTGCGGAAAGAAAACACACTGGTTTTCTTAGCCTGGGCTTGCAGGGGACTCGCTGAGCTCATGTTCGCTCGCAGGGCTCTGACCCTCCAAAAATTCTCGAATACAGCGCGTCAGTCCTCATCAGAGGAGTTTGTTCTCCAGGAAAAATTCTTGGGGAGAAAATTTCTTCCACTTGTCACACAAAATACTTGTCCCTCATTTTCTTATCAGTGAGCAGGCAGTGTGCCAATTTCTTTCAGGCAATTACACCGATGTTTCATACCTAGAATTTTACCTTCCACTGTGAATGAATTCAGATGTATATGAAAACCAGTTGGAGATTTCCGAATTTCCGACGAGTGAGCCCCGGAAACACGGCTCCACATCTTCTTAAGTTTTATGATGGTCCCAAAGCAGAGTGAAAATGTGGCAGGAGGTCAGCCTGCTCCTGGAGGTGCGAGGTGAGTGACAAGCCCACTTCTGGGCTGGAATCAACGGTCGCCCCGCGCCAGGACCCCACAGCGGGACCTGCCCAGGGCTGGCAGTGACTCAGAAAATAGGATTACCTCTTCTCTTTTCAGGGACCTATCTAAGGAGGCAGTGGTATTCACCATAAAAGTGGAAGATAAATGTTCTCTTGTGGTACGATATTTTTAAAAGAAATAAAAAGATTATTATCTGACATGATCCATGTGAACTGATCTTCCGGATTTTCCTGTTGTGACCTGGGTCGTCCAACACCAGCACAAACACACACCGTGCGCGTTGCTGTGAGGTCCGGCTTCACGGGTGTGTGGGATCGTTCGAGAAGAAGTGGGGTGCCGGGGGCGTGTGTCCCGGCGTCGTTAGGAAGTGAAGCTTGGTCGCCTGCTGGCTCGCCTCCAGCATGCGTTCGCCGTTTCTTACGTGGCGGGTCCCATGCTAGCCCATGGGGACGTCCTAAAGAAGTTCACGGAGGGGCTCCTCGTCCACCAAGGTCACCGTGACCTTGCTGTTCCTTCTCCCCTCCTCCCTCCCTCCCTCCCAGCCATCCGTCAGGCGTTTCGAGGTTCCACCGCGCACCCGACCCTCAGACTCGAGCTGTGAGCACGGTGGATGTGGGTCTGCCTTTCATTTGGTTTATAACTGAGGGGAGGGCAGACGTCACCTACGTAATTGTCTAAATGATTTTTGGTGCAATTATAATTTCATTCCTGTTCAGAGGCTCCAAATAATTGCTGATTTCCTTTTTTTGTCTGAAAATAGTCTTTCTGATTCTAAGATCTTATAGACAACTTAGAAAATATAGGAATATATGATGAAAAAATAACCTAATATAACCCACCAACTCTAAAAAATAATGTTTTGATATATTTTTCTTCCCTTTGTATGTGTATATGTGTGTGCATATATGCCCACACGTGTGTGCATCTGGGATCATATAACGTTCAATTTGCTGTTTTCTTTAAATGATCATTAAATAGTGAGAATTTCTTACTATTTAGGTTTATTGAATAATATTTTATTTTAGTTACCATACATTATTTAGTTTTTTCTCTATTTGGACACATTTTAGTTATGTCCCTAATTTTTGTGTTATTTTAACTGATGATGATGAAAGTGTAAACTGTTGCCCCGTTTCTGATTATCCACCTAAAATACAATCTAGAACTGAAATTATTGGGTCAAAGTGTGTATTTTTGTAATGCAATATATCACATCACATATGAAGCATTATGAAAATATTATGCCTTCTGACCCAGTTTATAGAAGGTACAATGCAAAGTATTTCCTGCTTTCTAGAATTGTGTCCATTTACATACCACTGGCATCACGTAGTAGTTTGCAGATTTTAATTATGTGTCAATTTGCTGGACAAATTAGTAGTCTGGTATTTTAATTTAGTATTTCCAGTTGTATATTGTCCAATTGTATTTTGTGTGTTTGTGTATGATTTGCCAATTTTCTGTTATGATCATCTTTTTTTTTAATTCGGTGAACATGTTCTAGATAAATAAGGAAAATTGAAAGGGACATTATATATCACATTAATATGACCTAATATGTTTTCCTATATAATAAATTAATTAGAGGTGTGCTATGTTGTTTCTTAAGGATATTAACAATTTTATTATTGTTCTATAAATAACAAAATATCCCACACTAATCCGGAATGCTGTTAACACCTTATATGCTGTACACCTATATATGCACCAAAATCTATTTTTTCATCTGTGTTCTTTTATGAACCTGTTTGTCTTTTTGCTAATTTGCTTTTTCTTCCATATAAGAAAATGTCTTAATGTTTATTGTAAGTCCCTTCAGTCCTTATATTTTATGTCATAGTGTTGCCTCCTAATTCTCCAGATCATTTTCAGAATCACAATGAAAAGTTCAAAGCCTTTCTTAGGGATCTTGGTTACAATTGCAATGAAAGTATAAATTAAATTTGGGAAGCACCGACATCTTTACAATATTGTGTCTTTTGCAGAAATACTGTCTGTCTCTCCTCTAATTCTGACTTTCTCTTTATATGTCCCGGTGACATTTGGTGGGTTGTTGGTTATTTTTCATAGATGCCGTGCTTTTCAACTGGGGAGATCCTTTGGATTTTTGTTGTTACTGTGTAGAGTTTGTTTTTTTTCTTTTCTGATTGTAATTGTCATGTTTCTCCCATGGAGACCACCTTCAAGTGCGTCATTCAGCACCGTAGAGACCACCTTTACCTTTAAGGGTGTCATTCAGCAGTGGGACTGGCTGGTATTTTCGGTCCCTGGTGTATCGGTCCCCGTGATACCCTCTCCTTTGTGACGTGGCCTGTGGCTTTGCCAGCCTCCTCTCCACCACACGGCCGTGCGGGGCCGCTGATGCGCACAGACCCCCGGCTCCGTGAGCCGCATTTTCTCTGCCCTGCGGTGGCCTCTGCCTCTCTCCTGTCGCCGTCGTGGGCCCGGCCTGGCCGCGCCCAGCCACGTTCTGCCCACCTCCCACCGCTCTGCGCCCGGGCTGCCCACCGACCTGGCCGTGATGACCGCTTCCTCCAGGCCTTCAGGACGTTCGGTTTATCCCCTCGTGGGGACAGTTTTCATATTACGTCTTTTGTGACTTATGTACGTACCCATCCTTCCCCAAAAGCATGGCCGAGTGGAAAGCAATTGCAGCAGACTCAGCCTGGAAGTCACTTAAATGTCTCTTTTCTCAGTTGTCTCACTGATCCGGGAGTGTGACGTTATGCCCTGCCTGCCCACAGGGCAGTGGGAGAGCATGGTGCCTCCTGAAAAGCACAAATGGACGAGGCTGCTTGTGGTGCTGAGCATGTCCCCGTCTCAACAGGAGGCCTGCGACGTGCGGCCTGGCTTTGTCGCCAGTGCTTCTGGGCAGGTCAGATGAGTACAGTGCTGTCCCCAGAGAGCTGCTAGATGGTGTCGGTGGGTGGCTCCCCTCAGCACGTGGGCTGGCGGCTGGATCTGGTACTGGAAAGGCTGCCGGTGGTCAGGCGTGAACCACAGCTGCCGTCCTGGGACTCTGGCTGTCACGGCCTCGTGCAGGTCTCCAAAGCGTACGTGTACACTGATGGGGACGTGAAGGGAAGGGTTACAGACACACGGACAGCACCCGGGGCCCCCGCCAGCCCTGCAGTGCCCCACTGTCTCCGCGTGGGTCCACCGGACCCCGAAACGCCCTCAGTGCGCGAATGCTTTGCCCCCAAGCGCACGGAGAGGTGGCCCGCTGGGGACCGCACGTCTTAGGGACAGGGTCGCTCGCCGTGCAGCTTCTCTGTGGAGCTGTCGGACTCACGCTGCCTCGATGACTGAGGACGCTCGTCAGCACGTAACCCCAGAGTTGTCACGGGGCGGCTCGCCAGGGAGACGTGTCCAGACCTAAGGTGGCCCGTGCCACGCAGCAAATGCCATCAGGATGGACGTACCCGTGGGGGCACAGGACATGGATTCTGTCCTTATGAGAACATTTAATTATTCCTTTTCATGATCTTTACCATCACACAGAACATTGCTCATGGAAATGAATAAACACTGGGGAGTCCTCGTGAGCGTCAACAGAAACAGAGTCACTAGAAGGTCATTTCCCACGAGCAATTACAAGCATTTTATTACATTTCTACTTTCTTTTCCGTGTTTTTCATTATCGAGGTCCTACTTGATGAATTGTTTGTCCATATTTTTTAAGCTAAGATTATATCATAGGTATTTTCATTTCTCAAAAACTTCATAAAATCCCTTTAATGGCTATAGAATAGGTTATCGTATCCAGAGGTGAATACTCTAACCAAATCGGAAATGTGAACCATGGACAGACGCATCACCGATGCATGAAGCGTTTCAACCTAATACCTGGACGGAGATTTACATCACGTACGACTCGTACCTGTCCCCGTATTCCTGGTGAAATGTCGTCATTAATCAGAGTAATGTGAAGGCCTGAGAGTAAACAGAGACAAGCATGAGCCAGTGGTCACTCTGTGCCCTGGGGACACGGGGCACGACCAGCATTACGAGCCGGGGGACGCCACGGACCCTTCCCTGTCTTGGCCTCGCAGGAGCTAAGGGACAGGTTGTTCCCTTGGCTGACGTGCAGTCCCCCGTTTTGGCGCTGCCGTGACATCCCACTTTGCCTTCCTCACGGCGTCCTTTCCTGTCTCGGCCTTTGGCCGTACGTCTGAACCCCTTTTCTCCCCGTCCTGCTATGTCAGCACTCTCAGGCCTTCGCTGCCTGGCGGCCTCGTGTGTTCTTCCGGACCCGTGGCCCTGGGTGGCGTGTCGCTCCCGTTTGGAGCTGGCCATCCCCCTTCCATCCGAGCTGTCTCTCTGCCGTGGACACAACGTCTGCCGCTCACTGTGGTCCTGGTGCACGTCCACACTGCTCTGTGGGACCCTGACCGTCCTCTTCCCACGTCTGCATGACCACCCGGGGGCGAGGACAGCTGGGCCTTGGGTGACACCCGCTAATTCTGTCTCCTTGCCCAGGGCCCAGGGCGCGTGCCCTGAGATCCGCAGTCCCCCGTCTGCCAGGGCTTCCTGCACTGTCACCGGTATTGTAGTCACTGAAAAGCAGCAACAGTCCTGCTTAACGTAATTGTCTAAGTGTTAGTCCTCCATCAGGGCGAACTTCTAAACCAACCGCACGAAATTAACTGAAAAGTGAAAGAAATAATACGTCTAATCATTTTCTAATTTATTGATTCTCCAATTATCTTGTTAATCAGTCTATTGAATTTAGGGACCCAGATGTCATTATGAGGCGGCGATCCGCTGTTAGGGAGCGGCATTTCGTGGGCCGGGTCCCCTGGGGTGTCCAACACGGGCAGCTCAGGTCGCTGCTGACCTGGGTGATCCCTCCCTGAAGACACAGGTGACCTAGTGTGTGTGACACAGGTGAGCTGGCATGTGTGACACAGGTGACCTGGCATGTGTGACACAGGTGAGCTGGCATGTGTGACACAGGTGACCTGGCGTGTGTGACACAGGTGAGCTGGCATGTGTGACACAGGTGACCTGGCGTGTGTGACACGGGCGAGCTGGCAGTATGACACGGGTGACCTGGCGTGTGTGACACAGGTGAGCTGGCATGTGTGACACAGGTGACCTGGCGTGTGTGACACAGGTGACCTGGCATGTATGACACGGGTGAGCTGGCGGTGTGACACGGGTGACCTGGCGTGTATGACACGGGTGAGCTGGCGGTGTGACACGGGTGACCTGGCGTGTATGACACGGGTGAGCTGGCGGTGTGTGACATGGGTGACCTGGCGGTGTGACACGGGTGACCCGGCGTGTGTGACAGTCAGCCGTTGGCGGAGCGGCCGTGCTGAGTGAGGCTTTCGTCTGGAAGTCGTCCGAACGCCTTGAAAGGGACGTAGTGACTCTGTGGGGTTCTTACCTGCAAGAATTGTGAAAAGAACGCTTGTTTTCTGGTCCCCGTCCTCTCGCCTCCCTGGCCCGCGCCTGTAGGAAGCTGGAGGCGTGAATGACGGGGCCGTCACCTGACCCGCCGTTGGTTGCTGGGTTTCCCCTGTCGCCTTTGGAGAATAATGGTCACGATTCTGGGCAGGGCGGGGGTTCCCTGCGCGTCTGCTGCTGAGGAGAAAAGCCCAGATGTGCAGTGCGTGTGGCGCTGCTCACATGCCCCCTTGCCCGCTGTCACCTGCGGCGTGGCCTCAGGACGCCGGCGGCCGGTGGGGGCCTCCGCCCGGCCTTTCCCAGCAATTAGCCGGCGGATGGGGCGGTGGGGGGAGGGCCGCGTGCGCTTGCTGCCGGCCGGGAGGCCGCCTCGCCCCCTGCTCCGTGAGAAGTTGACGGGAGGCCTCCCTTCGGGCCTCCTGGCTTTTGTCCCCAGGCCGGGGGACGTTAGCGTGCTTCCAGCCCTGCCTTTGCCTTGAGTCGTCACTGCGGCCTGGGCGTTGGCCTGTGCTGTCCTGGGAGCACCGCCAGCCCCGTCGTCCGTCCGTCCCGGGCACAGTGCGGCCGCCCCTCTCCCCACGCCGTGGGCGCTGCTCCCCCAGCCCTGCCGGGCGCTGCCCCCCGGGACCTCGCGTTGCTGACGGTCCGTCTGTGGAAGGCAGACCGGGCACGGAACCTTCGCGGCGCACGCGTCTGGAAGATGCAGCCCTGTGCCTCCCCCCGTCCCGCCCAGGTGCCGCGGAAGCTCTGAACGTCACGTCTGAAAACGTCAGGACCCCCGGACAGGTGGGGGGACGTCAGACTGCCCGGGGGCCTCGGGACCCGGTGAGTGACGCAGCACTGGGTCCCCCGCGCTTCCCATCTGCCTCGTATCTTGAACTGGAGGCCAGAGAACCCGAAAACCCAGAAGCCAATGGGCACTTCAGAGAAGCCTCCAGAAGCCTGTTCTTCCTGCCAGAGGACCCCGAAAGAGGCTGCCATCGCGCACCCCGTTTCTGAGGGAGACTTCTGGGGGTCCGGCCTGCACCCGGCATCGGCAAGGGGCCCTGTGTGTCCTCCCCGGGGTGAAGGCCAGGACCTGCACTGCCGCAGTGGCGACAAGGGTCCCCTCCCCCGCAGAGTCAGGGGCGGCTCTGTCAGGACCAGTGACAGACACCCCCTCACCGTCCTGGGAGGTTAGCAGAGGCCTCCTGGGGACTCCTGGGTGTCCTAGCGGCCAAGTGGGAGTCCTGGACTGTCACCCGCACCTGGAGGGGAGGAGGGAAGGGCCACCCTTCCTGCACCAGCGCAGGGGGGTCTGTTCAAAAGCCTCAGGGAACAAGGAAGGTGGCCGAGGTCACAGGGTCCGAGATCAGCAGGGAACAAGGAAGGTGGCCGAGGTCACAGGGTCCGAGATCAGCAGGGAACAAGGAAGGTGGCCGAGATCACAGGGTCCGAGATCAGCATGCAAGACCAACTGCATTCCGAGGAGCACACGGAAATGGAAACATAAAACACAGCACTCTCCACAGTTGCTCTAAAAGCAAAATAATTGGGTGGAAATCCAGGAAACACGTTCGGGGCCGGGTGCTGAAAATACTGAGAAAGAAATCGAAGATCGAAAACTGGGGGAGACGCCCTGATCCTGGGCTGAAAGAAACCAGTTTTCCCAAAGTGGATGGACGGGGGAATGCCGTCCTGTCGAAATCTCAGCAAGGTTTGTGTGTTTGTGTGTTTGTGTGTTTGTGGGCACAGAAAAGAATATTCTAAAATGTAAGGGGAAAAGCAAAGAGCTGAAATGATTTTGAAAACGGAAGATAAAGTGGGAGAAATCTCTCCCCCAATCTGAATTTTTACTGTACACTCAAGTCATAAGAGCCCAGTGGTGCTGGCATTGGGACAGGCACACGGATCGATGGGGCAGGTGGCGGGCAGGTGGCGGGCAGGTGGCGGGCAGGTGGCGGACAGGTAGCCAACAGGTAGCGGGCGGGTCGCGGACAGGAGGCCAACAGGTAGCGGGCAGGTCGCGGACAGGTGGCCAACAGGTAGCAGGCGGGTCGCGGACAGGTGGCCAACAGGTAGCGGGCGGGTCGCGGACAGGTGGCCAACAGGTAGCGGACCCAGACACGGAGCCCGCAGGTGCAACCGGCCAGTGTCTGACACAGGCACACGCGGTTCGTGCAGGAACGTCGGCTTTTCCACACACGGTGCTGGACCCTCCAGACACCTGAACGCCACTCCTTAGAGACAAACTAACTCAAAATGCGTTGGATTGAATGTTAAGTGTAAAACTTAAACTTGCAGAGGAAAACATAGGAGAAAATCCCTGGGGCTTAGGATTTGCTGAAGAATTCCCAAACGTGGCACCAGAGACAGGGTCCACGAAAGAAAAGCATTCATTGGAGTTCTTCAAATTTTGACACTTTTCTCTGCCAAGGAGCCCCTTCAGGGAATGAAAAAACAGCTACGGACTGTAATCAAATATTTGCAAGCCACATAGTGGAGAACGCACTCGTGTCTGGAATGCATAGAGATCTCTAAAAACTCTGCATTAAAAACGTCTAATTATAAAATGTGCCAAAGACATAAGAAGGCATTTCACGAAAGCGGATGTGCTGGGTGGCACGTAGGCACACGAAAAGGTATTCAACCCCACGACCACTAGGGAAACGCAAATTAAATCCGTGCGGAGGTATCACCAAGGAGCTATTAGAAAAGCTAAAATAAAGAAGTCGTGACGTTACCGAAAGCCGGTGAGGGTCTGGGAGAAACGGGTCATTCGACCATCGCTGTTGGCAAGGTGAAATGGTCCGGTCACCCCGGAACATTGTCAGGCAGCTCCTGAAAAACATGAGCCGTGCACTGACGGTAAGACGTGGCACTTGCACTCCTGAGCGCGCGTCCCAGGGCACTGAGGACTGTGAACACACAAAACGTGCCCCAAGAGGTCCGTCACTGTGGTGGCCCCAAGTCGGAACTAGGTGCTGTGACCTTCCGTGGAGGAATGGCTGGACAACGTGTGGCACGTGCAGGCCATGGAGCTCTGTCAGCACTAAAGCCACGAGCCATGGACGAGGCGGCCGCTTGGATGGGTCTCAAGGGACCCGCCCTGACTGGAACAAAACAAAAGCCTGTGTCAAAAGGTCTCGTGCTGCGTGGTTCTGTTTGCCCACACGTCATCTTCAATGGCAAAATTCCGTACTTGGGGGACCCGTTAGTGGGGGAGGGGTGGGGAAGGGGCCCACGGGTCTGCAAAGCGTGGGGGAGACGTTTCTGGCTACGAACGTCTTGATTGCGGAGCTGTGACAGCAGCTACACGCCCCGGCCCGAGGCCGCTTCCCGGCTTCTCGTCGCACCGTTACGGGGTGTCCGCTACACAGTCGGGGTGGAGCGTGCGTCATCGTGTCCCCTGCACTGTGTCCCCAACTTCCTGTGACCTGGCATCATTTCAAAATTAAACTAAAAATCCTAGAGGAGTCTTACCTGCGGGTGAGGGGAGCCTCACTGAAAACCGCTGATGGGCAAACACTTGCCCTTGGCTTCCAAGTGGTTTGCTTTCGTTGCGGTTTCATCGTGTTATAGTTTCGTGGGTTTGATTTGTCCTTTTGCATCAACAAAAAGCTTCCCATTTCTTAAAGAAAAACCTTCGTCTTAAAAGTGGGCTTTGAGAAACTTTGTTTTAGCTGCCTTTCAGGATGATCAGAGAACTGGGCTCACAGAATGCACAAAGGGTGGCAACTCCAGGTCCTTGCCTCTTGATGTTTGTCATCAAGGACCTCAGTGACGATTTCTGTCACAGGCTCAAGGGAGCAAAGCAGGTGATGAGCCCCAAGACTTAAATATTCTCTTTGTCTTGTGTTTTTTTAACATTTGATCAATTTTTGAAAATTATTTGACATATTATTTGACTCTAGTGCAAGAAAGAAAACATTGAAACACTTCAGACACTTCTTATTAAACTTTCGGTATTGCTTACAATGCCTTTTACATTTAAATTCCTTCGGGACATGCAGAGAATTGGTATTTCTGTCATTTTCAGTGACAGATTCTGTGATGCTTGTAGCCAATAATACGCTGTAATTAATTGTTCTGTTGTTGCACACGCTTGCAGTTTGGCTTCCCACCTGGGTGTGTTATAAGGGGGTGACGTGAGCTACTTGTGCGTCGTTGCGGGTGCCTGCGAGACTGTCACAGACTGGACACAGTTAATAACTTGTTTGTTCACTGGTTATTCCGTTATTTCCTGCTATTTTAATGAAAAAAATCTATTGCCCCAATCTGATTGATTTTTATCAAAATTTACATGTTGTAATTATGAAGGATGGAGGTCTGCTTGGAGTTGTTTCCAGTTTTGATATAAAAACAAGCTGTTTAGGGACAGGCTTTCGCTTCTGTGTCAGTGCTCCGCAGTGTACTTCTTAATTAAGCAGAGCAGGTACTGTCTGTGCGCTGTCGCACCCTGAAACACAGCAGTGGCATCGGAGGCAAAGGTGCGAGCAGGCCCGCACACCCTAACGTACTACCGCCGTGTCATTCCTTGAACGGAAGGGGCTCCCAGTTAATCAAGGAAACAGCGAAGACGCGCATGGGTCAGCGGCCTTGACAGCTGGCTGCATCTGCGTGTGCGGAGATGGGATGTGTGTACTGACGTTTGTCGCCATCTCCGAGCGTCCTCGCCGTTCGCCTGGGGTGGAGAGGGCGGCAGCAGCAGCGAGGGCCTGCCCGACACCGTCACGACTCGGCTGCATGCAGCAGCACAGGGTTTCTCTAAAATACAGGGGGTACTGGAATGTTATTCTTTTACCTGCACATCGGTTTCAAACTTTAAAATAAAAATGTATTTCCAGGTAACTCTCAGAAGGTGCTTTTGTGAATTCATCAACGGTAATTTGATGACAATTTATATCATTGTTCAGAGGCAGAATCGCTTTACGTGCAAAAGTCCCCATTATGTAATGTAAGAAAGTTGATGACTCCCTCTTGTATCACACAGGAAGCAGCACGATTTGACTTTTTTTAAACAACAGAACATTTCTAAGTAGTTTTGCAAATTCTCCTTTTTCCTTCAAGTGAAAATAATCTCTATTAAGTTTGAAAGCCCCGCTGCCCATCATCCTTGCTCCTAAGGACTTCATCAATTGTGTCTTCAGTATTTCTTTAGTGCTGAGCTACACTTCCGGGACACGTCAGAGTAGAAAAATGAGGTCTCTGACCTCGTAACGTTTACGTGGGGGAGGCAGGCGGTCCGGCCGGTTCCGGAAGTGTGTGGAGAACCAGCACGTCCCTGGGTTGGAGCATGTCAGGCCGCCGGCGGAGCCTGAGGCAGGGCGGCCCAGGGTGGTGGCGCAGCAGGAAGACGGTCGTGTGGTGGCAGTGGCATCAGCCAGGAGGAGTCTGAGACACGGGCGTGGAGGGTCAGGGCGGAGCTGGACCCTGTGGCCACCATTGTGGTGACATCTGTGCACAGTGCGAGGCTGTGGGCCCCGCTGTGCGGGGGGTACCCCGATCCGTGCATTGGGAGACCCGCCACGCCTGGCCCCGGGGCTGTTGCCCTGTGTGGGCGGGTCACTTAGTCTCTGAAGCTTCGTTTCCTCGTTTGTGAAGTGAGGTTAGTGACAGTGTCTGTGTGAGGAGAGGTGGTGATGGTTCTGGAAGAAAATGTGTGCTCGCTAGTGTCCTAACGAAGACCGTAACCCTCGGCTGAGAGGCCGCCCGGGTGCCGCCCTGCCTCCGTGGGGCACGCGCAGCGGGCACGAGCACGGGTGGCGTGCCCCGGTCACGCAGCTGGAGGCCTGCAGCGGCCGTACCTGCACCCCAGCGAGAGCAGTTTGCCTGGGAAGAGGGTCAGAGAAGGCTGCAGTCACGGCCCTGGGAGCGGCCAGCTGCCCCCCCGCGTGGACCCTCGGGAGTACTGCGGGGTTCCCTCCTTTGGGTTAGAGCCTCAGTCCAGGAACGCCTTGGAGGCGCACCCCGACACACCCAGTACCCAAAGCCCCAGCTGTCCCGTCAGCCTGCCCCAGAGGGACACAGAACAGCCACGGTGCCTGCCTGCCTGTGCTGCAGGCGTCCCCGTCTGGAGGGGCAGGAGACTGTGGACAGCCACAGGGTGCAGAGGGCACCCCCCAAAACTTGGGAAATGCGAGCGTGCCCCAAGATAAAGGCCTCCGTCAAAGCCCAGTCTGCCGGTCAGCGCGGTGACTGACGGGAAGACGTGGCCTCCTCTGCTGGGTCAGGAGAGACGACAAATTTGTTACTTCCGAGCCTCTGGGAGCTGAGGCTCCGTGTCACGTACACCGGGGGTCCCTCCGCGTGAAAGGAAATCCGAGCCCTAAAAGTCAGAAGCGCGTGCAAACCGCCGGACACAGGAAAGCGTTTGGGGTGGGGCCGGGGGCGATGGCCGCAGCTCTCCCCGCCCCCCCCTCCGGGGATTCTTCATCTGCTGTGTCCCCACTGGGGACACCTCCTCCTTCCTTCTCCCCAGCAGTCCCCTGCCCCTGCATCACGCCTGCTGTGGCCTTTAGTGTTGGTAGCAGAAAGCACAATAAAGACTCTTCAAACACATGTCGGCTCCATTGGAAGAAAGTCCCATCAGTCACCAGACATCTGTCCACGGCTTTCTGTCACAGCATTTGATCACTGATCATGGAATCTGAACCGGAACTTTCATCTGGAGCTAGACTAGCTTCGAAAGGGAAACCGCTCAGCAACTTGCTATTTTAGTTAATTATCGTGCCCTTTGCTTCTGCTGCGGCCTTACAGTCGCAGCCTGTCCCTTGTTGGCGAGTTATTTATCTAATAACTGTTGTGATTAAGAGCATAACTGAGAACCAGAAATCAGCAGGGCAGGCTCTGCACACTCCAAACAAAGGTCACGTCAACTCGCGGCCCGGCTTAAGGGCGCGGGCTCCTCGGCCCCCGATTTAAAGGCGGTTTCACGTCACCCACGAGCACACGTGCAGTCTCAGGTCAGGAGCAGTGAGAGGCGGGGGTGGGGCCGTGCCGTGGAGGCGTCCGTGCCCGGCACCGTGGGCGTCAGAGTCAGAGGCCTGCGGCACGGGACCGGGGGGAGGCCGCCCTCCCCACCCCCCCACCCCGGGATGGGCAGCTGCTGGAACGCTCCGCGTCTGTTTCCTCATTGCAAAACATGAAGAATAACAATGACCGATACGAGAATTACATGAAGTAATGTTCATGGAAAGGGCCTTGGCACAGTAAAATATAATGCACATGTTAGCTTTTTCGGCTCCTTTTTCGGCCTTCTGATGAGCTGTTTAATTACTGGCTAGTCATTCACCCTCCCTGAGACTCAGTTTCCTCCTAAATTGAGAAGAAAAATTGCATCTTTTTGCCCATTTCAAAGAAACAATGTCCTTAAAGTGCCGTGCGTTCTGTCACATCTTACGTAACTGAGTGATCGTACTATTTCATTATGGAACAAAATACAGTGTGAACGTCGTCTGAGGACTCAAAACAAGGTTGACTGTCATTCGATCCACTTTATTTTAGAAGGAAACCAACTACTGTCCTGTAATTAATTTCAGAAATTTTTCTTGAAAAAGCGATTCTAAAACCAATTTCCATGCTTCAAGCATTGAGCGTCACCCGTCAATTTGCTTTTGTAGCTTGTTTCGTTTCCCAGCTGTGCCAGAATGAGTTGTTTTGTATATTAGTCCCAAACATCAAGAGGTTCTAATTAAGTGCAAATTACAATGAAATTAATGAATGACACCAATTTTTAGACTTTAAAATGGGCTTTGAGAGAATACGGTGTGGGCTTAGATTGATGGTGATTCTAATCTTTTAAGTTGTGAATCAATATTATGTAGCATTAAAAGTCAATTAAATAAAAAATAAATGAAGATGCAAGTGGAGAGAACATTCATCTCTCGGTTGGTTCAACCTCTCAATGATGACTTAAAATCTGTTAAATGCTAAGACTGTAATTGTCCTTATTGTTCACTGTATTCTAAAATAATTGCGCATATAATTAGCATCAGCTAATGACAGAGATTAAACTACCCTATTCATAAATATGCCATGTCATAAATTGTTTAAGGAGAATTGCAACCTTTAGGTTTTATTTCACCTTTGCAGATGAACTGCAGTCTATAAATGCATTAATGCGTGCTATTACTTATCAGAAACTTTATTAAATTCAAAACCATTTGACCCAGCAGTTTCCGATCATCCCCAGTGGCAGAAGGTGGACCAAGTAGGCACTTCCCTCCATGGGTGGCACCAGCTTGCTTAAACATGAAGCCACCAGCACCTGGTGGCCCAGAGAAGCTGCCTCGGTCCCAAGGCCAGGCACCCCTCACGTCACACCAGGGGCCAGGACGGCCTGCGGGGCTGAGTCCTGTCCTGCCGGCACTGTAGCGAGGACCAAGCAGGAGCCCAGTGGACCTTGCAGAATGGAGGAGACCAGTCAGCTCTAGAAAACCAACCGCCTTGGAACCGCTGTCCACGGAAGCAGGCTGGGACTTGGACCCGAGCCCAAGCAGGCGGTTGCCGGCAGAAGTGAGAGATGTAAATGGGATCAGGAGTCTCACCCCAATACCCCAAATGTCCGGACACACGGGAAGAGCGCCCACCATCCCGAGAACCAGAGGGTCTCGACCCGAGTAAGAGACCAGACCAAAGCCAGCACTGCTGCGAATCAGGTGCTGGGATTCCCCGGCCAGGATTTATGGCAGCCATCCCCAAAGGGCGTCCACAGCAAACCATTTATCCTTCTTCAACACACGAAGAAAGGGAAATTCTCGGCAAAGGAAACAAAATTTATAAAAAGAACCAGGTAGAAACTAGTGAATTGAAACGTGTAATAGCCCAAATAAGGAGCTAGGTGGACGAGATCAGTCGTAGAGTAGAGATGACCAGGATAGCATCCACGAATGGGAGGACAGATCAATAGAATTTATTCAATCTGAACAACAAAGGGAAAATAGACTAAAAGAAAAAAAAAGAACAGAACAGAGCAGGGCAGAGCCTCTGGGCCAGAAAGAGAATGGGCTGAAAAGCAAACAAGGGCTGAAAACTTCCCAGGTTAGAAAATGCACAGTGCACACACACATGCACAGGCACACACATGCACACACCACACACACATGCATGTGCACACACACACACAGGCACACATGCATGCATGCACGGGCACACACACGCACACCACATACACACACCACACATGCACGCACACACACACACAGCACATACACACACCACACAAGTGTGTGCACACACACATGCATGCACACACATGCGCATGCACACCATATAACACATGCACATGCCACACACACATGCATGTGTACACATGCATGCACCACACACACACACAAGTGTGTACCCACTACACAAGCACACACATGCACACCATATACACACATGCACATGCCACACACACATGCATGTGTACACATGCATGCACCACACACACACAAGTGTGTACCCACTACACAAGCACACACATGCATACCACATACACACATGCGCACACCACACACATGCACGCGCGCACACACACACACACACACAGGCACACATGCACACACACATGCACGCACACACACACACACACCACATGCACGCGGGCACACACACTCACAAGCGCATGCACACACACATACACACCACATACACTCACACACATACCACACACTTGCACACACATGCACACACACACGCACACACACACATGCACATACCACATACTCACGTGCGGGCACACACACACGTGAACACACACGCACATACACACCACATACACTCACACACCACACACTCGCACGCGCATGCACGCACACACACGCGCGCACACACATGCACATACCACATACTCATGTGCGGGCACACACACATGCACACGTATGCACATACACACCACATACACTCACACACCACACACTCGCACGCGCATGCGCGCACACACATGCACATACCACATACTCATGTGCGGGCACACACACATGCACACACACGCACATACACACCACATACACTCACACACCACACACTCACACGCGCATGCACGCGCACACACACACATGCACATACCACATACTCATGTGCGGGCACACACACACATGCACACACACGCACATATACACCACATACACTCACACACACACCTGGAGAGTTAAGAAGCTGGGTGAATCCCAAATAAGATAAAGTCAAAGAATCTATTCAGACACGTCATCATGGAACATAAGAAGTGCAAAGAAAAATGAGAACGCTTCAAATTAAACACAGTACCAGGAGGGACTTCCGGGGAGGCCTTCCTCAGCTGCCGAAGCGCGGACTCCCCTCCTCGGCCTCCGCCTGTTGTAAACGGGCCGCAGCAAGACTTCCGGAGAGAGGGCGTTCTAGGCGGTTGAATACATTTTCAGTTGATGGCGAAACTAAATGTTCTGATCACAGTTCAGTTAAGGAAGAAACCTCCTTGGGACATTCTGGAAACGATGAGAACATCTACCCTCAGTCTTAGCAGACAGGCGGAGGAATGGCAGATTTCAGGGCAGGGGTCTCGGGGGCACCCCTCCCAGGAGCTGCACGCATGTGCGCCCCCAGACCTGGCGCCCGGGAGCTCCCGTCTGAAGACGCTGTTGCGGGATGCGGGGCCTCAGGGTGCTGTCTGTGAGGGGACCCTCTGGTCTCTTCTCCTTGGAATCAGAAGGTGAATTAGGTTTCGACAAATTTCACTTTTCAAAGCAAGTTTTTTGGCCCTAATTACGGGAGGGGCGGCGGCTGAGGATCCCCGTGAGGCACGTCTGTACTATTACCAAAATTACCGCCCTGAACCATTTCGGCCCGCCCCTGCCTCTCTTCTGCTCTCAACGTTTTAGAGTCAACTCTAAGTCGGGCCAGCAGCCCCCAGCACGGAGGGGATGGCCGCACGGGACACGGCGTCTCTGTGCCCGGGCCACAGCTGGAGCAGGCCTCCCACTCGGTAGAGAAAGTCTGGATCTGGGACGTCATCGCCAATGAGCAGGAGGCTGGCAGTAGGGCCAGTTGTGAGGACCTTCACACCGCTCCGGGCGTCTACGGTGGCCGCGGGTGACGGACGCCTGGGCTTGCAGACCGCTTACCCGTCCGGCGCCGGGGGACGTGGGGAGCCACGGCCGTGCTGTGGCCACTGGGCCCGACGGCCCGTGCAGCAGTGAAGGCGGCCGTGGGCATGTCGTGCCGACAGGAAGCCACTCTGCAGCCTAGGGCACGTTTTGAGGCCCAAGGGCATGTTCGTTTGTGTGTTTTTAAGGGAATAACGAATCCTTTGTTGAGTATTGTGTTCGCAAGAGCTTTCCAAAATACTTGGTTTTATTTGCTTTATCCATTGCAGGCAGTTGTTTCTGATTTTATTCTTTGTCATCGACTCATTTCCAGGATTATACATCAAATTGCTAAAAATTCCAACCTTTAATGCTTCGGAAACTTTCAAACGCGGGTATCGGGGAGCACTGAACCCCGGGTCCTCGGCTGCAGTCAGGTGCTCGGGGAGGAAGCCGTGGCTCCCGCCGCGGTCGGCGTTCAGCCGGGAGCCGCTGCCAGCCGACCTCCTGGGTGCCACGTTTCTAGGAATGTTCCAGCACCCAGCCCAGCCCTGCCCTGCATCCAACGCGCGTTACTAGCCACCTCTCCAGTGCGCGGTCTGCAGGGGTGTAAATCACACGAAAGGATTTCGCTCCCCCACTTGGCCAGACATCCTGCAAAGAAACACCATTTATTACGCGCTAATCAAACAGTAATTGCCTGTCTCTGTGATAAATAGATCGTGAATAAGGGAGGCCTCGGAGTGACATGGTGGGAAAGTGCCTTTCAGTCTGCACGGGCATGACGTGCTGTGACAAGGAGGCAAGCTGGCTGTTAGCAGACGGCACCGTTCGCTTCCGTCGAAGGGAACTGCTGTTTAAAATTTTCAGCTGCGTCGTCAATACACGTCGGAAAGGGGGTGCTCTCCGACGGTTACCGAGGCAGCTCGAGAAGCAAGTTACCTTTAGCCCGAAAGCAACCTCGTCGCCGTACTGATGTAATCAGAGTTCTGTTTGTTTTGTCTGCGGATCTCATGTGTAATCAGAACCCCTCAACAGGCAGCGGTGTCATTCCGTTGCTCTAGATTCTGGAGAGGAAATGTGAGGTCGGATGTAGCATTAGCATTTGCCATCAGCCTGTCACCCAGGCACGGAGCCCGCCGCGTATTTCTGAGCTCCTAATGCCGGTCCTGCCTCCCCGCCTTCTCCTTGTGCCAGGGACAGCAATTAAAAATGAGTCATCCCCAATGAAACGTTTAACGAAGTCCGGCTTGATGCACATCGCCTCCGTTTTTACTTAATGTCCCTTTGCCGTTCTAGGATCTCATCCAGGACACCACATCACGCTTAGTCACCGGGTCTCTTTCCGCTCCTCCCATCTGTGACATTTCTCTCTTCCCCCAGCTCTGATGACCTTGACAGTCGGGGGGAGTGCTGGCCAGATGTGGCCTTCGATGTGGCCTTTTCTGGGGGTTTTCTCGTGTTAACACAATAGGTGTGTGTTTGGGGGTGGAAGGACACAGAGGTCACATCAGGGGGCACTCTCCCAGCATGACTCATCCCTGCTGAGGGTGACCGTGGTCCCCTGGCTGAGCTGTGCTTGTCATGTTTGTCCCCTGTCAAGTTGCCCTTTCTCATGCTACTTTGACCTGTTTTAACTTTGCCTTTTGCACGTGGGCAAAACCTAAGGAAGCCCCTAGAGCTGCCTGTGGGCCCTGGTGGGGACGGGCCTGTGACCGTGCGCTGTGGGCAGAGGAGACCGCCTGGGCGTCAGTTAGCAAACTGCGGGGGCTGCTCCCAAGAGCACAGACGTGTTCCGGAGAGGGAGCCGGCGTTTCCAGAAGAATACCCGATCGGTCACTTTCCTGGGGCTTTATCCAGTCTTGGCAGCTGGCGGGATAGGTGACGTGTAGCTCTGGGAGACCTCCCTGGGGTCCCTCCCCCCCAAACTCTGAACTTTGCATTATTCTTAGCCTGTGGTGTTTCCTCTTACTTTATCTGAAAATTTCCCCCAATTTGCCTTTTTGTGTGACCTCCACGCTGTCACACTGAGCAGAGCCCTCGCGGATGTGTCCCCAGGGCTCTCTCCCACGCGTGCGTTGTGTCCCCGTGAGTTGTGCATGTGTGTGAGTCTGCCCGTGGCATGGAGGCATGACGGCGCGCACTCTGCATCCGCACACAGGCCCAGGGTCCGGCCCAAACCAGCTTTCCACACAGAAACATCAGCGGAAGCTGCGGGAGCTTCCGGAGGAAATGCGTAACGGCCACGAGTCCCCGTAAAAATGCCTGCATTCCAGGGCGGGTGTGTCAGTGTCACCGGTGCAGAGGAAACCTCGCACTTAAAAATTATGAAGGAAGACACCTTAGGGGTGAGTGTAGGGTGTCACCGGCCCCTGTGACCTTAGCCTTTGGGATTAGCTGCGACTCCTTGGGATCCCACTTGATGACGAGTACCGTCCTTGCCTAGACGGGCTTTGCAGTTATTTTGACATGACGTCAAACGATTCAGGGTGTTCATGAAAGTTTGGATGCGAGGTCCAGTGAAGTTAAGTATCTTTATCTTAGCAAACCATTTACTGTTTGGTTTTCAATTTAGAAGAAAAGTTAGCCTGTATGCATTCAGGTATGCTATTGTGCATTAGCCCAAAGGAAGACAGACGCCCACGAAGGAACACACGGTTCAATGGCTGTGACATCAGAAGAGTTCATTCCAGTGCTGTCGTCCGCAGATACGCCGTATAGCCTAGATTAGCGACTTGGGGGCAGGGGCGAGAATTATGTCCCTCAGGGGACACTTGACAATGGGGACATTTTTGGTTGTCACAGCTGGGTGGGAGGGGTGCCACTGACATCTTGTGACTGAAGGCCAGGGATGCTGCTAAACATCCTACAATGCACAACGGCATGTCACAGCAGTGAACTCTCTGACCCCAAATGTGAGCAGTGCCAAGGTGGAGAAACTTAACTTGACTCCTACGCCACCTCTGATTCTTGTCTGAGACATGCTATCTATTTGGTTTGGCATGCAAGATGTCAGAGAACCCCAGGGAATGTCCGTGGTCCTAGGTCAACCTAAGAATGAACCTTCAAGAATGTTCTAGAATGATTTCTAGAACTGGTTTTTATTCAGCCTGTTTGAATGTGAAGACCTTTTTTAATGGCCAAACTTTTCAAGGAGTGTCATATAACTTTTGACCTCTTATTATTCAATAACAGAGAGTGCACGATGGTGCTAGTGCATAGACACACGTGTGCGCGCACACAATGTAAGGTATTTAATTTCTATTTTGTTAATCACAACATGTGTCTGTGTGAGACTCGTTTTTTTATTCAGGTTACCGATGGTGCTTGGGTGCGTATGGGTTTGATGGCCCCTGGAGGAAGTCTTTGTCCTCGCGGGGACAGTGGCCCACAGCTTGGAGACCATTGTTAATGAGGATTCCTTAGAGACATGATGGCCCCGAGAGTGTCCACGTGCAGAACTAAACAAATGGTCAGGCCGGGAGGGAGGAAGGGGGCACCCTAACCGTACGCACAGCGAGCGCCTCTTAAATGTCGCCAGCGGCCGTGGCAGCTCTGCCCTTGTCGCCATGTCGTCTTACCTGTCAGAGGAGTGTGACAGCTGAGGCGTCGGGCCACTGTCGTTAGCGCTGGTGGGAGTGGGCACTCGGGAGCGGAGCCAGTGGGCAGCGCAGACTGTTGCCAAGACTCTGAATCTTCTGGGAGCGTCGTGTCCGCTTCCTCAAAGAGCAGACTGTGAAGTGACAGGAGGCGGATGTGGAGAGGAATAGAGATGTGAATGGGAAGGTTCTAGGCAGGGAGACAGGGGACCGGTGCCAATGGGACGAGCCCATCAGAAGATTAAACGTCCTGGCAGTGAGTCTGAGAGGATGAAGTGACAAATGGCCCTTTTCTCTGGGAAGGAAGCCAATGACAGACGAGCGTTGTGGCTTGGGTTCCAGATCTTAGATCATTTTTTTCTTACTCACAAAATTGAGGTCCCCATGCTTTCCAGGAAAACGGGCGCGGGCCAGCGGATCCCGCCGCAGCCGATTGGAGGAGCCCAGCGGTGGTGGGCGGGCGCAGGGAAGGGCGGTGCCTGCGGTTCCGCGGCCGCGCCCCGCCCACTCTGGCCCGCAGGATTGGGCCTCGGCCCCAAACCAGGACGGTGGCTTGGTCATGATGCTGAAGCTCAACGCTGTGCACGGTGACTTGCTCTGCGTTTGTGCACGGTGACCTGCTCTGCGGTTGTGCATGGTGACCTCCTCTGTGGTTGGGCACGGTGACCTGCTCTGAGGTTGGGCACGGTGACCTGCTCTGAGGTTGGGCACGGTGACCTGCTCTGAGGTTGGGCATGGTGACCTGCTCTCTGGTTGGGCATGGTGACCTGCTCTGAGGTTGAGGTCCGCCTCGCAAGCACATAGGCTGGGTGTTTAACTCCATCGGTTTTCTCTCTCAGTCATTCTGTCACCCTCGTGAGGATGACAGAAACCCCAGGAATACAAACACCGCTCCCCTGGCACGTTCAGAGGAACCAAATAAAAGAAGCTTATAGATTTAAGAAGAAACAGAATGAAATCCCCGTGGAGAAGAACCTCCCGGTAATTTTCTTTTTAAGATGAATTAATGAAGGAAAGAGTGTTCGTCGGCTTCCTGAGTTTGGGGAGTCATCGGTGCAGAACGGCGAAGGAGGGAGCCCCAGCCGCGTGTGTGTGTGTTGTCATCGGGGCGTGGGGACTGCCCAAGTTCAGCCTGTTATGACCCAGTGAACAGAGAAATGTCGTGAGCGGGCGTGAATAATGAGGGTGCGTTTCTGCATTTGTCAGGGAGGGCCGCCGTACTATTCCAGCTTATTACGGAGAACGAAATAGAACTTTCTAAAATTCCAAGAAAAGATGGGGAAGATACTTTCTAAGACTTCACATAAGAAGTTTTCACTTTGTACAGCCCGTGTTTGCAGTGTCTCCACCAGGTCCCCTCTCTTGGCTACGTATTTCTGCTCACATATTCCTTCGGCTTCGGTGCCTGTTGGCGACCCACTTCCCGGCGTTCCAGAGGCCGGAGGCGAACACTCGTGGGTCCTGGCGAAGCGTCGTCTTTATTTGTGATGAGCAGCACTGACGTGTCTAGGAATACGGTCACTGAAATGGGATTTAGTGGCAGAGGGGATGTGAGCCCTCAGTTCAGGATCCCAGAGTGGCTGTTGGACGGCAGTTCAAGGTCCGCCACGGCCGCGTGTAGGGCAGTGACTAGAGCACCTTCATGTGCTGTCCACCCTTGCTTCACGCGGCCTCCTTCCCGGGGGCGGGGCGGACGTCACCCCAGGGGCAGGGCGGACGTCATTCGGGGTGTGGGGCGGACGTCATCCCGGGGTGTGGGGTGGACGCCATCCCGGGGTGTGGGCGGACGTCATCCCGGGGTGTGGGCGGACGTCATCCCGGGGTGTGGGCGGACGTCATCCCGGGGTGTGGGCGGACGTCATCCCGGGGTGTGGGGCGGACGTCATCCCAGGGGCGGGGCGGACGTCATCCCGGGGTCTGGGCGGACGTCATCCCGGGGTCTGGGCGGACGTCATCCCGGGGTCTGGGCGGACGTCACCCCGGGGTGTGGGGCGGACGCCATCCCGGGGTCTGGGCGGACGTCATCCCGGGGTGTGGGGCGGCAGCCGGGCGCCGAGAAGGTACCGCGCTCTGGGCTGGCGTTTCCTTGGTTTGCCCGCACGCTGGGGAGCGACCCCGGAACTCTGTGCTGTTTCCCCAAATTAAGACAAACGGCCGTTGGGCAGCAAATGAGAAGGCGCTGGACACGTCGACGACAGACGGCTCTCCCATCTGAACGCCTGTCAGGATCACAGGGACCTGTGCACAGACTCGGGACCTCCAAGGAGTGGCCCCCGAGTGTCACCATCAGAGGCCCCGAGGTGCTCCGGGTGTAGCTGCCCTGCGCACCCACGTCGGGCCAGGTTGTCCCAGACCGGCCAGGAGCGCGGGCTGCCCCTGGAGAGCCCGTGCAGCTGCCGCAGGCCAGGCCGCCCACCTGCAGAGTCACACCGGGATCTCGCGGTCGTCACTGTAACTTCATTTGTGTCATTAGACACTCCGCTGCTCCGAGCAGAGGCCTGATGCAGAGCTGATGCCCGGGGAGGGCCGGGAGGGGGACCGGGCTCTGGGACCTGCCTCCGAATGCCATCGAATGTTTGTCTTGACACGGACCGGCATGAGGACACGCGCCCATCTGCATTAATAAAGGGTTGTGGGCTCTGCGCTCAGAATTCGATTCACTTCCCACGATGCTTGCACAGACGGGTTAGGATTTGTCCGCAGCCGGGCTGCTCCGTAAGTAGGAAGTCAGGGATTCAAGGAGGCGGCTAAACGTTCCCGACGAGCATATCAGCTGCGCTTGCTTACTAGGTGCAGCTTAAAGAACGACTCCCCTCGAAAACCTGATCGAATCAATACCCATTAATTAACACCAGTTCTTTTCCAGTAGGAGGAAGTGAATAGAAACATTAAGGCTGGAGGCCAAATTACTTCTGAGACGTGGGGGACATTTGTCATGCGTGTGACAGATGTGTGTCTGGCCACTTCTGTCTTCTTCCACACAGCTCTCGAGCAGAACGACCTCCCTCTTAAAAAAAATTACAGCAGCGGCAGGACCATGCCCGCTGTCCCCGGTGGTCTGTACCGTCCACGCTCAGGGACGTGAGCTGCGTGTCCCTCCCACGCCTGGAGCGTGCGTGTTAGGTGTCCCTGCCGTAGCTGCGGGTACCCCGCTCGAGCTGGCGGGAGCCCCAGGGAGGACTCCCAGGCCAATGGCGGGGGGTCGGCTGGGACTAGGGGAGGGCCTGGACTCGGGAGCCCCGAGGTTTTCTCTCTGCACCCCTGAGATTTGGCTTCCTTCCTCCTTTTAGTGCATGGCAGCTTCTGCTGCTTTCTCCGTTTTCACTTTTAATTGTGGCGAAATACACTCAACATAAAATTTACTGTCTTTGCCCTTTAAGTGTGCAACTCAGGAGGGTCACGTATATGCACACTGTCATGCGGCCGTCACCACCGTCATCTTCAGAACTCTGTCACGACTGAGACTCACACCTGGTGACCACCATTCTGCTTTCTGCTTCGAGTTTGACCACTCTCAGCCCTCGTCGAGGGGGAATCACACAGGGTGTGTCCTTTTGTGACAGGCTTATTGCACTTGCCATCACATTGTAAAGGCTCATCCATGCGGCAGCACGTGTCAGAACCCCTCCTTTTCAAGGGTGAACACCATCCCCTCGGGTGGACGGGCCATGCTGCGTATCGTCCCCAGTCCATGGACACAGGTCGCGTCCACCTCGGCTGTTGGGCGTCGTACTGCCGGGCACCTGGGCACGCAGGTATCTGCGTGGGACCCTGCCTTCAGTTCAGTAGACGAGCATGTGCGGAAGGGATTGCTAGGTCATACGGTGGTTCTGTTTTTAATTTTGGAGGGACTGCCACACTCTTCCACCACGGCCACACCAGTTCACACGCCAATACTCAGTGCAGGTTCCAGCTCTGCACGCCATCTCCAACACTTGTTCTTTCTTTCCTTCTTTCTCTGTTAGCAGCCACTCTAAGGGTGTCACGTGCTCTCACTGTGGTTTTGATTTTCGTTTCCCTAATGATTAGTGATCTTGAACATCTTTTCCTAGGCTGTTGGCCATTGGTGCATCCTCTTTGCAGACGAGTCCTTTGCCTATTTTAAAATTGGGTTATTTGTTTTCTTTTGCTGTTGAGTTGTGAGGGTTTTTATATATCGGAATGTTAACCCCTTGTCACAGACAGGTTTGCAAATGTTCTCTCCCATCCTGCAGGCTGCCCTTCCACTCTGCCCATGGTGTCCTCTGATGCACAGAGACTTTTAATTTTGATGCAGGCACCGAAATTATTGTTGCCTGTGCTTCGGGTGTCATATCCAAGCAATCATTATGAAATACAAGTTTATGAGGCTTTTCTTTTTTTTTTCTAAGAGTTCTATAGTTTTGGGTCTTACATTTAGGTCTTTGATGCATTTTTTACTTAATTTTTGCATAAAACGTAGATAGGGGTCCAATTTCATTCTTTTGCATGTGCACTTCCAGTTTCCCCACCACCATTTGTTGAAAAGACTGTCCTTTCCCTCTGGAATGGTCTTGAAACCCTTGTCTGAAGTCATTTCACATAGTCAAGGACTTATTTCTAGGCTCTCCATCATGTTCCATAGATCTGTGTGCCTGTCTCTATACCGGTACCACACCGCTCTGATTATTGCTGCTGTGTCATATATTTTGAGATCAGGCAGTGTGAGTCCTCCAATTTTGTCTCTCCTTTGTGTGATCATTTTGGCCATTCAGGGTCCCTTGAGATTCCACATGAATTTTAGGATGGATTTTTCTGTTTCTGCAAAACCAGCATTAGTGATTGCATTAAATGTGTAGGTCATTCGGGTAGTGTTAACATCTTCCAGTTCGGGAACCCGGAGTGTCTTTCCATCTGTTCGTTTCTTCTCTAACTTCTTTCAATATTTTGTAGTTTTCCATGAGCAAGTCTTCCACCTCCTCGGTTAAGTTTATTCCTAAGTGTTGATGCTATTGTAAATGGAATCTTTTTAATTTTCTTTTTGGATTGTTCATTATTAGTGTACAGAAGTGCAACTGATTTCCGTGTGTTGATTTTGTTTTTTACAACCTTGCTGAATGTGTTAGTTTTAACAATTTTTTTGTGGTATTTTAGGAGTATCTTCATGTAAGATCATGTCCACATTCAGGTAATGTTGCTCTTTTGCCTGACTGCCCGGGCTGCGAATTCCCATCCTGTCCGAACAGCAGTGACGGAAGCATGTACCCATGCCTCGTTCCCCGCCTTAGACGCAGAGCCTGCCCTCTGTTGTCGTTCACTGGGAGGCTAGGCAGGCTCTTTCTGTGAATGGCCTTTATTATGCTGAGATAGCTTCCTTCTCTTCCTGCTTTGTTGATTGTTTTTATCATGCAAGGTTTCAGCTTGTGTCGCACTATGTTCTTGCATCAGGTGAGATGATCATGTAGTTTTCCCCTTCCGTAGTGTATTATGCGGATGGATTTTCACATGCTGCAACACCCAGGCAGAGGTGAGATTTCGGGCCTTTTCAAGCCTTTCCTGGGATCTGTGACATGTGCAGAAGCCCCTTCTGAATTTCCCAGAGTCTGTCCGAACTGTTCACAGCTCCCTAAGGGACATCTCATTCCCCAGTTGGTCCTTGTAAGATTTTTGATCAGGCAGCTGCCATATTGAACAATTGTCACTGATGATTTTCAACAAACGCCCCAGGGATAGTGCTTTTCACACAGAGAGCTCTGAGTCAGGTCACATAAAGGCAAACACTAAGAATGGAGCTTTTCACAGGGGCTTCTCAACAAACCAAACAAGAACAAGTCTGTTCCAGCCTGCTTCCTGGCTTCAAGGTGACTTGTCTTCGTGGATACTGCAGTTGCAAGCGTCCTTTGGAATTAGGGAGAGGGCCGCGGGAATCGGCCAAGTTGAAACACCCAAAGTGCGCCGTTCTTAATGAGGTTCATCTGGTTTTCTTTAATAGAGGCTCCTTGGATTGTTGCAGCTCTGTGATCAAGTTCAAGACTTCTGGAAAGGTTTTTGCAGGCACTCTCATTGATTGTTAGCAGGAGTTGATTTTCAGAGGTGTTTGTCATTTTGGAGATGCTTCTCCTCTCCGGTGACAGCCTGAGATTCAATCAGGTGTGGGCACTTTGTGTAGAAAGGCTGACTTTGTATAGACAAGCTGTCGGGGCCCTGACCTCCTCAGCGATGTGCCCACTGCTGCTCTCTAGAGCCTCAGGGAATAGAATGACTGTAGCTTACAGGACGCTTGGCTTCCTTGGCCACCTCTCATTGAACACCTCACTTTGTCACCTTACACACACAAGATGAACGTTCGAGGTGTTTTCTGATGTGCTAAGAAAGATGTGAGGAGTTGCTGGGACAGTCCAAACCTGGGACTGGCTGCAGGGTGTTAAAAGTTTCTCCAGTTAGAGTTCTTTGGAGGCTTTGGGTGACCCTGCGACCACATGTGTGTGGCTGGAGCAGTCACCATCCACAGCCTGTGTCGTCCCATCTCCCTGGGACCTCCGTCTTTACCCTTGCCCTCCCGCAGGGGCCTGGGTGGGGGGTGCCTCCCCCAGCAGTGCTGCATGTGTGTGCATACATGTGTTCATATGTGTATGCGCACGCATGTGTGTGCGCGCGCAAGTGTGTGTGTGCGCGCACACGCAAGTATGTGTGCATGTGTGTGCGCGCACGTGCGTGTGGTGCGTGCGCAAGTATGTGTGTGCATGTGTGTGATTGCATGTGTGTGTAACTTATTTTAACTATCCTCATCAGGAAATGATTAAAACAATTGGTTTTCAGAACTACTCTGTATTTTATCTAAGTTATTCTTAAATACTGGATTTATATTAAGTAGTAGTTTGCCGTAATTAACTTTAATATTATAGATTGGTGCCTTTTGAACTCAACATGCATATTTATGCAAATTATATAGAGCTTTTAAACTAGGAGCCCTAACACACTTACAGTCCCATTTGTCCCATGTCTCTGTGTCACTAACTCATTAAGGAAGCAGATGATCTATTGGATGGACATGCTAGATTATTTTAGTTTTCCTGCGTGCACCAGCGACCACGTAGTAAATGACTTCCCGAATATGTAGGTATATACTTAGCGACTCGGAGACCCGACCAGTACTGAGGTCCCCTGACGGTAACCCCCCGCCTGGCTCGCTGTCCCAGCAGTGTGTGTGCCTGCACGGGGTGCGTGCAGATGCGCGCTGTGTCCCCAGCGATTTCCTGACTCCCGCTTGCAGAAAAGCGCGCACTGACTGTGCAGGCTTCTCCCCGGGCAGTGCACCCGGGCCCCGCCCGGAGGGCCGCGTTCCAGAACGTGCTCCGACCAGCAGGCGGAAGTCCCAGCACAGGGGAACGGGGAGTCGCGTGGGGGCTCACGTAAGGGCCTTTTCGAGGTTTCGGCCTGGAGCTGACGCCGGTGGCGTGGAGGCAGGACCCTCTCCGGCCCTGGCCGGGGCCTGACTCCGCTCCCGCGGCGCCCGGCGCTCGGAGAAACGGTCGTCCCGCCAGGACCGACGAGACAGGGCTGTGAGCCCGAAGCGCCCGGCCCTGCGCCCCGCCACACGGCCGCACCCTGGCCCCTGGCGGCCTTCCGTGGCAGCTGGCGGGGTCGGACACTGAGCCCGCCCCCTCAGTAACGTGGTTCCGGGGCGGGACCGGCAGCCCTGAGCAGGCGCGTCACACCCGGGCTCGCTGGAAGGGGCGAGCTGGGGCCCCCGGGCCGCCAACACCTCATTAGTCACAAGCGCTGTAGCACTCACAGTCGTTGCGCTTAGGGGACCGTCCCCGCGCACGTGCTGATGCCCCGGGGGTGGGGGGGAGGGGCGCAGACGGCGGTGCCACAGCAGGACCCTCTGCGCGGGCCCGTGGGCCGCGGCCAGGTCCGGGGCTGCAGCATGCCCACGACGACCGGCCACAACCCCGCCAGGCGGCGGCGCCTGCGGGCTCCGGGCCCCTGGAGGCCCCCCCCCCCCCCGTGCGCGTCCCGTGCACATGCCCCCCTCCCCGGGGCAGCGCCTCGCTGGAGCCTTGTCCCACCCGCCGCCCGCACGTGGGGAGGCACCACGCAGAGTTTGGAACCGTCAGGCAGGGCATTAACATAGGATCGATATGCTAAGGGCTCTCCTGAAACAGGACAGCGGACAAACGTAAGCAGAAATAGAGCAAGTCCAAAAAGAATAAACAAAAGGGAAAGCACCAAACAAAAAGAAAAGCCTTGTAAACACACACACGGAAAGGAGCGTCCTTGATGCGTCTCAGACGACCTATGCTAGCAGATGGAAACAAGTCCCCTCGTTGGTAGGTAACAGTGTGCTTTCACGTTTACTCTCAGGTACGGTTTACAAAGTGACGGGCTCCAGCTAGCGCTGTGTGAGCTTTCACCGGCGCAGAGCGTGCTCACGGGGCCAGCACCCGCGGAGCTACACGGCAGTGTTTACTGCAGGCATTTCCAAACTGTAACTTTCGACAGTTACATTTCTAGGACTTGACTCTGAGAATTGATCAGACACTATGGATTTTGTCTGCTGAGACTTCATCGACAGGCTGTTTCTTATTTAGCAAATGCCACCGGGGGCCCCTCTCTCTGCAGGACATTGTGCCGGGTGCTGGGACTCCAGTGACAGCAGGGAGACGGGTGTTGCGCAGGAGCAGAGAAAGAGAGGGCAGTCACTGGGGCTCAGGGAGGGAGGACCAGGACCGTTAGCCCGGAGTCCGCACCAGGGTGTGGGGTGGGGGACTGTCCCCTGGGGAAGTGACAACAGCCGAAACCTGAACGGGCAGTGAGACCGGCGGGGCGGAGTGAGAGGGCCCCGCGGTAGGACCGGCTCAGGGAATCCGAGGGCCCCGCAGAGAGGACACGGCGCCGGCCGGGGGCGGGCCGCGCGCACTTGACCCATGAAGAAATGTCAGGTCCGATCCTGAACCTGACATGGGGGGGTAACGTGTTCGAAGAAGACTGTGACAACATACTAAGTGATACAATTCGAATGTAGCTGTCATTATTACATACTGTACACCGTAATGACGACGTGATTACACCGTGTATCCTTATGTCCATCGTATAATCATCACTAATCAATTACGTTGATGACCCGCGAGGCCATATTTAATGACATGATAGGAAGTGATGACAGTGGGGCACAACACAGCAGGCACAGCTGAATCTCAGTTCTGGAAGGGAAACACCAGCAGCCCAACCTGAGGGGAGCGCGGGGTTCTCCTGTCCGCTCCGAGGAAGGGCGATTTTCTTATCCTCCTGTACTTCCTCCGGCCTCCAAAGTGGCTAGGTCTGACTGTGTCCTTAGGAAAGTACACGTTGCTTCAGAAAAGTAGGGTCATCGTGGGACATGTCAATGAATGGTCTGTATAGACGAGGGCTGTCCAGGAGAAATCCCGCCGTAAAGGCCTCTATTTTTCCTAGGACATGGCTGGACACTTTCTGGACAGCCCCAGGTGACGAGGCTGACAAATACGTGTTAAATGACACAGAGTCTTGGCGAATGCTGGCTTTGTTCACCTGAGGTCTGCTCCGGTGTCCACTTTGCTCCGACCCTTAAGCTTCCGCGTGTTTATCGGAGTGTATCATCCAATCCTGTGGGTCTGGGTGACAAACTGAAACCCGCCACCTCTGGGCAGTTGCTTTAGAGATTCTAATACATGTTCAGCTTCTTTGTGTGTCACGGATTGAACTGTAAAAGCTCTGGTTTTGTTCCCATGGGAAAATCATAGGGTGAGCCAAATCTCATCTCTATTGGATTTGACTGGAAGTCAACAGAAATCTGAAAATGCAGAAGTATTTACTGCAATTATGTAATAGAACCTCAGAATCTCAGCTGTCCTGGGCTTTTATTTTCATTGTTATTCACAGCATCACAATTGTCAGGTATATCTGATTCATCACATGTAGACTTTGCTCCACAGAAAGTCATTAATAATAATGATATTCTGGTTTGGGGTAAGGTTCGGCACAGTAGAGAACATCCACCAAAAAACCAGATACATAAATGGAAGCGTGTAGCAGTAATGGGAATTTTTTGACAGATCGTACTCTTGCGATTCCATGCCTCCAGAATGTAATGAGACGGTCTAACAGGTGAAGTCATTAAAGGACAGCTCCACCTTTTCTGAAATAAGAAAAAAAGTGACGTCCCATTTGGTGACCAAAGTTGCTCTCTGCTGTGTGGCCCACCCGCTGCGCTGACTTGCTCGTGCCCCCGTCTTGCAGCGGACCAGGAGCAGTGGAATAATGTCCCTCTTGGGCTTACGTGTGGGGCTACAGTACCAGAGTCCCAGGGCCCCGTGTCCCAGTGGCGGTAACGTACCCTACGACCCCCAAGGCCGGAGCTGTCTGGGTGCAGAAGGGAGCAGTCAAGCCTGATTTAGCCCAGGCAGGCCCCACGACGAGGAAGCGAGCGTGCCCACCAAGCCCGCCTCTCCCAGCCGCGTAAACCAGCGTGCGAGGTCTTGCTGGCATCCCGGCGTGCTCTGCGTTTTTCAGTCCCAAGCTCGCGCAGGCTGTGGGAAGACATTCGTCTTTGGGGGCCGAGACGTGATTGATTTGCCTCATACAAAATTGACCTAATTTATTGAACAAAATTGGCAAAATGTTTTACTCTCAGGACATATGGTTAGTTGGACTTGCTGCCATTAAAAATCACTTAATAGCACCAGTTTATCATCGCCAAGGAGGCCTGCAGATGTGCTAAGGTCTCACAGGCATCCCGGAAAGGGGGTGCACAGCTCAAGCAGGGCCGTGACTGCACGGGCGAGAAGGGATGCGGAAGAGGCGTGCACGGCGCAGCGGGAGGGCGGAAGCAGGGCGCGGCCTTGAATGCTGGCCCTCGCCGCCGCATGCACGTCACCGGGAGTGCCGGCGTCTGCACGTGTGATTGGTGGCGGTGCTTTCCACGAGGAAGGTCTGGTCTCCTGCACGTCTCTGCTTCCCTCGTCCGGAGGCGCCCGAGTGTGTGCGGTTGGCGGAGCTCAGGGGGCTGACCCGGGCGCCCTTCTCGGCGGTCCTCTCCCGCGCGGCCCGCCGTGAGCAGGACCCTCACCTCTCAGCAGGCCCGGGAGCTCCCCCGTGTGGCTGCTGCGTCCGGTCCCTGCGTGGCCGTCCGTCTTAGGCCTTGGCCTCTGAGGTTACAGGACACTGAGGCACTCACGCACATGAAACTGAAATTCCAGCCAAGGGCGCCCATTTGCATTTCAGTCTTCTGACAGCCTCATAATTTTCAAGGTGTCAAATGAGAGGGCTGTAAACCTAGGACGGGGCCCCTCTTACCTCCTGTCCCATAAACCTTGAAGTCAGCGCCTCGTCCATAACTCACGGCTGCGGTTCAGTTGCTCGCCCCAACATGCTGCGTGCCCGAGAGCTGCACCGAGGCGCCGGCTACGGGAAAGGCGAGCCTGGGGGTGGGTCGCGGGGGACGGGCCTGGGTGCTGTCTGCTCCCCGTTCTTGTCCAGCTGCTTTCACAGCACTGAATCTCCGTCGGCGTCAGCCAGCCGCACAGACTGTCTGGAAAGTCCTTGTTCTCAGAAGAAATTACTTAGCACTTCAGTGACAGCAGCGCGGAGATCTGTGACTGGGCACAGTGGACAGGCGCCGGGAAGGGGCCGAGACGCCACCTTGCCCAGTGATGGGGCACTGGGGCTCCACACAGCCCCCCCGAAGTCCTGGTGAAGGCTTGGGCTTCCACTTCTTTCCCCAGTTCCGTTATGAAATTCGGGTGGTTACGTCTAATTTTAAAAACCGTCAGGGGTGATGGGAGAGAGTAAGGCCGGTATTGCAGGTGGGGCATGCTGCACTTGGGCAGAGGATGCAATGAACTTGCCACCAGTGGAAAAATCATTGCTTTCACCTTCTATGATCTTCATTTCCAAACAACCTTCTGGAAGAAAGTTGACTAACGAACACTTTCTAAGTCTCTGCCTGCATGATTAACACATCGCAATTTTTGTTTGCACCTTGACCAACCTGATAGTTGCGCCTGCAATTCACTCTGTTAACTTGTCTTCCATAAGCTTTTATTCAGTGTTATTAAGGACTGCAATCTATGTAATAAAGTTATTAGACCAATTATTTTTTTATCTTGGTACATGTTTAGGACTTCAAAGACCTCATTCTTTTGATTTTCTTTCATTTAAATAGTTTTCTGAAAATCACAGTTCTGGTGCCTTCACTTTGATGCATAATTACTATGCTGCAAAAGCTCCCCACACTTTTAATGTCATCTGACCTTAGGATTTTAATAAAAATAAACGCAAACAGGATGAGAAAACAAGGGTCGTGGGGAGACTGTTTGTTACTGAGCTGAGGAGAAGTTTTTACCTCCTGGTCAGTGTGATTCCGTGTTCTAGAAATTAAAAGCAGGCCAGGAGCGACCTTCAGGACCCACTTTTGTACAAACAGCTTTTCCGAGAGTTTGACTTCAGAATTCTAGTAAGGATTGATGTCATCTGCAACGAGGTGGTGTATTCTTTTGTCCTTACTCTCTAACCTCCAATTCTTAACTCTATGAATCTGTCTGTCTCTCTTCGCACCTTTATTGTTAGGAATTATGAGCACCATCGTCCAAGGCAACAACCTTATTTTCGGGAAACAATGTGTGAAAATTTTTTATTTGTTCCCGTAAGTGAGTCGTGAGTCTTTACGCTCCCTTGGAAACCCCAACAATATTTGCAATAAACCTATAATAAGTAGATTGAATTATTCTTCTCTTTAGTTCTTATTACCATCTCAGCCTTAAATTTCAACTTTCCTGGTTGCTGTCTCTCCGCCCCCCAAAAGATGCTACGCGCGCTCTCACCGGGGGCAGGGCCAGGCGTCCAGGGTGATGATCCGAATGCGAGGGACTTGGAGGGCGGTGGGGACAGTGCTTCCCCACGTAGTAACGCGTACGCTGGATATCACAACTAGGTTCTGAATCGTCATATCTGGAACTAGTGTCATCTCACACTGACGTCAGTGCTTTCTTCGCAATTTGTATAACTGAAGGGATGAAAACAAAAGAATCTAAACTGCTGTTCTGGGAACTTGGTTTCTGAATTCCCCTGGAAACTTCCGGTGTGGAAAGCACGTTTCACCGCAGGAGAAAGCATGCCAACATCACCCTCAGGCCCAGAGAAGGAAGAAGTGACGATTTCCTGCAGGAGAGTCAGAACCGCGAACGCCGAGAGAGAGATGCCGGGCGGCAGAGAGGACTGGGGCTGGGCCCCACGGCCAGGGGCGCCCCAGACGGTGGCAGCGGGCTCCCCACACTCACTCTGGAAAGCCGGGGTGCCGGGGGTGGGCCCCACTCCGCCGCCGCTTACGGGGAGTTTCTGAGGAGCCCGACTAGCGTGGAGTTTGTGTCATCAGTGACGTGCAGGAGGTGACACGCCTGTGTTGGTGACGCTTGGGTAGCTGACTGCGGCTGTGACTTGCAAATCACGCGTTTCAGAAGGCACGTTCGGACGCGGCAGGACCGGGCCGCCGGGCCCTCGCTGTCCCCCCGTTTCCTCGTTGACAGAGTGTGTGGCTGAGAACGCGGCAGCATCTCCACAAACGGGCCGGCAGGCGTCCCACAGCGGCCGGCCGGGGCCCCGGACGCTGCGCCGCGAACGGAGCTGCCTCTCGGAGGGATTTCATTCAGCCAAACGGAAATTCTTTTTCTGAGAAATTCATATTACTTTTTAATGCACTTATGCCTGGTTCACACCCCAGGGATTTATTTATGTTATAATTGAATATTACATTTTTAAGGTTTCTTAATTTATTGCTTCCTTCAGCAAATGTGCTTGCTGTGGTTCTATCGGAATAATTTAATTTCACGTCAGCTAATTTCGCCGTGTTAATATTTCCCCTGAAATCCCGATCGCTTGGCAAGCGGGCCCAGGCGGCGAGGGAGAGCACTTTCGTAGGAAGCGCTCAAACGCTGGTCACGGGGACGTGGAGTCGGGCTCTCGGGCCCTGGAGGCCTCCCCTCCCTGATTCCACTGGATCCTGCCAGAAAAGTTAGCTTTACTGCAAAGCCAGTTCTGCCTCGCTGGGCCCTGCCCTGGCCGGCTTCCCGGACGCCCCTCCGCCCTTCCGGTCCCCCAGTCCCGGAAGGGCTTCCAGGGTCCTCTGGAGTCACGGCGCGACCTGGTTTTAAGGGACAACGGCAGCAGAATCTCTTGTTGGTGGTCACGACATGCAGTGACTAGTTCAGACATGAAGAAAGAGAGTCTCATTTGACAGCATTGTGTGTATTCCACCGAGCAGCCAGGGGACAAATAGTGGTGGCCTTGGTTGGGGACCACAGGGGTGCGGGGGCCTCCGCCAGCCCCTTCGCGCCACGCGTGCGTTGCGCCCCGAGCCGCTCCCGTCCCCGAGTACGCAGCACGCGGGCCGTGAGTTAGTGCATTCCTGAAAGGCGTCGTTCCACCAAGTGGGGTGTCGCTCCTGTGGAGATGAACGCAGACCGGAGGAGAGCCGAGGGGGGCCCAC
>PVJL010010882.1:0-46425 GCA_004026885.1 Lyroderma lyra
AAAAAAAAAAAAAAAAAAAAAAAAAAAAAAAAAAAAAAAAAAAAAAAAAAAAAAAAAAAAAAAAAAAAAAAAAAAAAAAAAAAAAAAAAAAAAAAAAAAAAAAAAAAAAAAAAAAAAAAAAAAAAATGCAAGTAGTAATTCATAAGGGAACACCCATTTGACTCTCAGCTGATTTCTCATCAGAAATTTTGCAGGCCAGAAGGGATTGGCAGAAAATATTCAATGTGATGAAAACCATGGATCTACTTCCAAGGATAATGTATCCAGCAAGGCTAGCATTCACAATTGAAGGACAGATAAAGAGCTTCTCAGATAAGAAAAAGCTAAAGGAGTTCATCACTACTAAGCCAGTACTACAAAGAATGTTAGAGGGACTTCTTTAAGATGGGAGAGTGGGTTAAATAAGGGATAGTGATGGAGAAGTTAAGTTTGGTTGTTATAGGAAATCATTATTGATTTATAGAGTTACACTTTTAACTCATAAGCATAAACAAAAGAATTAAAAACATTTATATAGATACAGAATTAATACTACCTATGTATAATGCACATCCTTATTTTCCTCTCACAAATTTGGGCAAAACGTGTGCATTATATACATGGCAAAATACAATATATACCTAAAGAAGTGATCACCATAAGTCCAGCAACCATCAGACACCATACCATGCTATATTATTGACTATATTCCCTATACTGTACATTGCCCTGAGAAATCTCTTTCTACTCTCATAGAATGACTTAAATGCACCTCTGACATTACACTTGGCCATGAGTAGTCACCTTTGTTCTTCAAAGTAAATCTCAAAAATCCCAAATTGACATGTCTTTGAAGGGTGAAGCTATGTCCCTCACCTTTCCTATCTGGTAGCCTTACAGGTCTAGATCAAACTGACCCAAAAAATGTGTTTTCTAGACATCCATGTAGGTGGTCTGGTTTGATTAGCTTATAACAGTGGTTCTCTATTGGTGACAATTTTGCCCCCCAATGGACATTGGACAACATCTGGAGACTTTTTGTTTAGCAACTTGCAATTACATAATACTCTATTGCTAAGTGTCACCACCACCTCAAAACTTGTCTTACAGCTGGAAGTTTGTGCCCTTTGACCAGCACTTCCCCATTTCTCCCACACCCACCCTAGCCCCTGGTAACCACAGATCTACTCTCTGTTTCTATGAGTTCAATGTTTTTAGGTTCCATGTGTGAGGACATACAGTGTTTGTCTTTCTCTGTCTGACTAATTTCACTTAGCATAATGGCTTTAAGTTCCAACCACATTGTTGCAAATGGCAGGATTTCTGTCTTTCTCCTAGCTCAATAATATTCCACTGTATCTATTTACCGTATCTTCTTCACCCATTCATCCATTAATGGATACTTAGGTTGCTTCCATCTCTTGGTTATTGTGAATAATGCTACATTGAACTTAAGGATGCAGATATCTCTTCGAGATAGTGTTTTCATACCTTTTAGATATATACCCAGAAGTAAAATTCCTGGGTCATATGGTAGTTTTATTTTTAGTTTTTTGAGGAGCCTCCACACTGTCTTTCATAGTGGTTGCACTTATTTCCATTCCCATCAGTAGTTCCTTTGCTCCACAGCCTCTCTAACACTTGCTATTTGTCTTCTTGATGATAGCCATTCTAACGGGTGATTAATAATTGCAATAGAGACTATCTGAGTATCAAGCTCTCTATATAAAATGATTGCCAACACCTATGAAGATCATTGGATTCACTATTCACTTACCTTCTCCAGGTTTTTCCAACCATGACTCCCTTCATTCATCCTCCAAACATTTCCACTCCAAATTATGACCTTGCAAATTTCCTAGTATAGCTCAGTGGGAGATTAGGGTCTTTGGAACTGTGCAGACCAGAATTTGAATTCAGCTTCTCCACGTAGTAGCCAACTGGCTTTCCAGGTCATACCAGCAGTCACCTCAGATTCCTCGCAGGCAATATGGGTATGTGAACTACTTTACAGAATTTTTCTAAGAGATGTAACATGACTTCAGGTTGTACAAAGACATGAGATTAAGTAATATTGACTCTATGTCAGAAAGTCATTCTCAGTTCTGTCTCTGTCTTGGTCACATGGAAGAATGGCACAGCTGGGTGCAGCCTCTAATCTATTTCTTTTTAAAAGATTTTTATTAAAAAATATAACTAACATACAACAATGTAGCAGTTTCAGGGGTACACCGTAGTTGTTCAACATTTATATGCCTAAAGAAGTAATCACCATTAAGTCCAGCAGCCATCTGACACCGTATCACGCTATCACAATGTTATTGACTATATTCCCTATGCTGTACGTTACATTCCCACGAGTTATTTGTTTTACACCTGAAAATTTGAACCCCTTATTGCCTTTTATCTTTCTCTTCTTTTTTAATTTTTCAACTACAGTTGACATTCAATATTATTTTATATTAATTTCAGGTGTACCGCACAGTGATTAGACATTTGTATAATTTAAGAAGTGATCTCCCTGACTAGTTTAGTATTGATCTGGCACTATACATAGCTATTTTCAATCTATTTCTTGCATTCACTCATACCTCTTAGAAAAAAGACTGGGGGCAAATGTGGCTCAGTGTCTACAGTCAGGCAGCAGCAGTTGTTAGAACTTAATTGTATTATTTCCCCCATGACTATGTACTGATGACTATCTTCTAATTTTCATGAGGGGTGCTGATTTTCCATTAATAGAAGTGTTTTATAATTTTTTGAAAATAGACTTGAGTATAAAAATTATAAAAACCTGAGGCAATTCGAAGAAGAATGTCTCATAGGAAAGAATACAGATGTCACATGCATATGGCAAAATGTCATTGGGAAGTTCAGGAATAACTGAATTGAGGAAACAGAGAGAGGAAAATGTGTTTAAAGCACCCAACACATTTCTCATAAGTACTATGTATTCAGGAAATGGAAGTTTCTATTCTTTGTTTATCCATTCCACCCCGTTACCTGCCCCTCAAGTCACACCAACTCCAGCTGCCCCCACAGCCCAACTTACCCACACAGAACAGGGCTAGGAATGGGAGGATCATCATCACTGTCCTAAGCCTCTTCCAAGGGCCTTCTTTCAGCTTGGCTGTTTGTGGTTGGTCAAAGCTGTTCTCTTGACTCCTGGATGCACAGTAACAGTTTTGCTCTTACATACCCATAGTTCCTGTCTCTCAGTCACAATCAGGAAATGATGACTGTCATTATTTATTGCAACAAACTCTCAAGTCATTTCCTACAGATTTAACTCACACAGTTCTTCAATAGCACAGTTCTTTGACACCCAATTCTAAGGCATAGTCATAAAAATGTGAAGTATGTGAGAAATTGCTAGTTGAATTTTGTAACCATCGAGCCTTTCTACAGTGACAGAATGCAGCTGGACCCACGATGATCAGAATAACAACCACATTTCTCCCTTACAGAGACCTGTGGGGCTCTCTGATCAGTAGGACATGAGTGGAGGTGACATCTATAACATCTGGGTTACATCCCCCTCAGAGCATTAGATGGCTGGACTGAGACTGAGTTGACAACAGAGATGACAGGTTGTAGGGGCATCAAGGAGGGAGAAAACATCTGAGAGACTAAGACAATAGCCTGTAAAGAAAAGAGAAGGAAAAATAATCCTTATGGACAGAAAGAAAAGGCGATCTGAAAAAGAGGAATGTCTGTGACGGAGCTGTCAGCTGCGTGCTGCGGGGTACGTGGTGGAAACCGTTTCCTCGATATCTTCTGAAATCTTCAGTAAGATCAACCTCTGCATTAAGATTTTGTTGAAAAGGGTTCTTCTGGAGGACCAGGAGAAGCCAGCTGCAATGTTCCACATAGGGTAATCCACGGATGCTCATGGAAAAATCTGGAGGGTTGTAATACAGTATTTTTAAAATATTATTTTCTGAGTAGTGTGACCTGTGGCCAATATATTTTTTCCTTTTGTTTATATGTGTTTCTAAATTTGCTGGATTTGATATCAGTTCATTTTTATCACTTTAAATGTTTATTTTTTAATGGAAGCTTTAGGAATTTTATTTATTTATTTATTTATTTATTTTTAATTCATTTTTATTGTTAGACTTATTGGGGTGACATCTGCCAGCAAGGACCACATAGGTTCCAGGCATACAACTCTACAGTGCATTGTCACCTTGATGTATAATAAGCTTTAGGAATTTTAAGTGAGGTGCTGTGGGATGAGAAAAACTAAGTTTAAAGCAAGAGTGAGCTCTTCTAATGCTTCGAGTTTGAAACTGATTGCTTTAAGAACAAATATAAGGACTTCTGCATGTCAACATGCAGATGGAATACACATTTTTCTTCTGGAAACTTCATGAAAAGGCAGTAAAACTATTTACAAAGAGGAGAAACTTAGAAGTAAAAAACGAGAGAGAGGAGCTAATATGGGAAAAGAAATGTTGACAAAATTATGGACATTTCCATGATTTGTTTTCATGGAAAACAAATGGATGTGTGCCTACTGGAGGGGTGGCAAAAAGCCTGCTTTGTCCATCTGTGGAAGTGCTGGGGATTCCATGACCTGGGGACAGCCCTCAAGCAACATCTGCCAGGAGTTGGTGTATAAATATCTCAGCTCCTTTGACCTTGGCGGGGATAACTGTGAAGTGTGTTCCTTACTGGCCTCTAAAGCTGAATCAGTATTAGGTGCCACAGTATTCAGTACCACCAGTGCCAAGCTCTAGCAGCATTACATACTAGCAGTATTAAACTCCAGCCATATTAAGTACCACTAGTGCCAAGTTTCAGTAGTATTAAGTACTAGCAGTATTATGCTCCTGCAGTATTAAGTACTAACATTATTAAGCTCCAGCAGTATTAAGTACTAGCAATATTACATTCCAGCAGTATTAAGTATTAGTAGCATTAAGCTCTAGCAGTATTAAATACTTGTAGTAGTAAACTCCAGCAGTATTAAATACTGGTAGTAGTAAACTCCAGCAGTATTAAATACTAACAGTATTACACTCCAGCAGTATTAAGCACTAGCAATATTATGCTCCAGCAGTATTAAGCTCCAGTAGTATTAAATACTAGCAGTATTAAGCTTCAGCAGTATTAAGTACTAGCCATATTAAATACTAATAGCATTAAGCTTCTGCAGTATTAATCTCTTGCATATTAAACTCGTGTTGTATTAAGTAGTAGCAGTATTAAACTCCAGCAGTATTAAACCCTGGTAGTATTAAGCTCCTGCAGTATTAAACTCCTACAGCATTAAACTCTTGCAGTATTAAGCTCCTATAGTATTAAGTACCAGCAGTATTAAACTCCAGTTGCCCACAGCAGAATCTGGTTCCAGAACTTCTACTAATATATTCCCAGTAAAGTGTTTCCTTCATTTCCCAAATAAATGACTTGAACTTGAATCCTTGTCTTGGGTCTGCTTCCAGGAGGACCCAAACTAAGACCCCAAAGGGCCTGAGAAACTGACCCCAGATCCCGTTCTGCAGTATCAAGTTCCAAGGTGGACCTGCACCTGCCTAGGATTGCCTTCGTGGGGAGGAAAATGGATCGGGAGTGTGCTTTTATGTCTGACACACTGAAATTATAACAGCAGTTATTAAAGTAACAGTTCAATTGTACAGAGCAATTTCTCTGGTGAACTCACCTTTTGAATTCCAAAACATTTCAGTACATAGCTACCTTTGTCATACATATGTAATATATATAATAGCAGTATCTCACAAGGAAAACTAACAATAATTCCTTAATATTATCTAATATCCAGTCAGTATTTAAATTTTTCCAATGCTCTCAGAAGTGTTCTGTTACAAAAAATTTTTTTCACTTCCCTGATAACTAATGATGTTGGGCATCTTTTCACATGTTTATTGGCCATTTGTGTATCTTCTGTTGTGAAGGGTTTTTTTCAATAATTGTTTTTATTATTCAATTATAGTTGACATACAATATTATATTAATTTCAGGTGTACAACATAGTAGAAATGTCATTTTTATCAGTTTTTTAAAAATCAGACTCCAAATTCCCAAAATAGGTCTACAAACAGCATTTAGTAGACATATTAATACTAATACAAAATTCTCAATCTCTTTGTTAAAATAAGAACCCAAGGGAGGCTCTACAACATAGTCATAACTGAGTAAATTATTTGCCCTTGGTGATTAACTCAGTCTCCAACCCTTCCCCACTCTCCCCTCCTCTGAGGTTGCAGGGCAAATGCTGAAAGTTTCAAGCTTCTCACCAAGGCTTGTTCTCTCTGACCAGCAGCCTCCATCCTGAAGCTTCCTAGGGGCCCACCAAGAATGGCCTCATTAGAACAAAGGATACTTCTGTCACCTTTATCACTTAGGAAATTCCAAGGGTTTTAGGAGCTCTGTGCCAGGAACCCAGAAAAAAGACAACGTAACTTTTAATGCTATCATGAGTCAAACCTAGACTGCAGCTAGGCCAAGCTTGGGCAACCCATGGTCCACAGGCCGCATGCAGGCCAGGACGGCTTTGAATGCAGCCCAACACAAATTTGTTAACTTTCTTAAAACATTACAAAAATTATGCAAGGACCTTTGTTAAAAGCTCATCAGCTATTGTTAGTGTTAGTGTATGTTACATGTGGCTCAAGACAATTCTTCTTCTTCCAATGTGGTCCAAGGAAGCCAAAAGATTGGACACCCCTGAGCTAGGCATTTTCGTATTCTGTAGCTTCAATCAGAAGGGGACAGGACAGAAAGCCTCACACATCATCAGAGCCCGAGAATCAATGAGAACCTGTGTCATGACAAACCCCCAGGGTTGATAAGAAAGGGAGGAGGAGATGGCCTCATAGCAGCCCCTCAATCAGGTTAATGGCAGTTCAAGCCTCTGACTGTATGGCTGGCTACATGAAATGTTTCCAGGAAGCCATATGGGATCAGCCCCTTACAATGGCATGAATTTTCCCTAGTTCTCTGAAATAAGCAATGGATACAAGACCTCCAGAAGGATGCAGTTATGGGCTGAACATCTGTGCCCTACCCCCCACTAAGTTCATATGCTGAAGCCCTAAAACCCAATGTGATGGTATTAGGAGATGGGGCCTTTGGGAGCTAATTAGGTTTAGATGAGGTAATTAGGTTTAGCATTGAAAGTTACCTTGTCTTTTTTCTGGATTCCTGGCACAGAGCTGCTAAAACCCTTGGAATTTCCTGAGTGATAAGGGTGACAGAAGTGTCCTTTGTTCTAATGAGGCCATTCTTGAAGGTTCAGGAGTGTGAATTATGAAGAATCCCATGGCAGGATTGTGCCTTTATAAGAAGAAATGTTTATTTGGGGACGAGTGGGTTAGGGAGGGGAGAAAGGGGAGGGGGTCGGAGAGGGGGGGGAGCTAAATATAAGGTGATGGAAAGAGAAGTCACATTAGGTGGTGAACTTATTACATAACAAGGTGACAATGCACTGTAGAATTGTATGCCTGAAACCTATGTAATCCTTGCTAACAGATGTCACCCTGATGTGGGCCAAACAGAGTAGCCATCCCCCCACTTCATAAAAACTCCTATTCTAGTTCTTTGGCTCTCAGTTTCACTTTTTTTAGGCCAAAGCTTTTCAACTTACTAACTGGGTCTGGTTTTCCTTATCTAGGGGCCTTTGCAATGCAGAAGTCACCTGGCAAGGCTTCCAGCCCATCTCGACCAAAGGAGTCAACTTGGCGGATCCCGGGACCCCTTCCCCCTTTAGATCAGATAGGGTGAGAGCTCCGTGGATCCCCAATAGGTAGGGACAATGACCATTCTCAGCAGGAAGCAGATACAGAAGATGAGACCTCCACCCCCTCAGCTTCCCATGGAGATTTGTGGGGATCACGTTTCTCAAGAGGATGTGAGGAAGGCAGATAGAATAGGGAAATCTCGACCTCCCCCCATGAGACTGCCTGCTGGAATTGTCATGCCTAGACACCACCCTTTCACATGTAACCCCTGCCCCAGGCTAGGAGGAAGTTCCAGACAAAGACAAGGAAGTCAGAGGGCTCAAGAAGCCCACCAGCTCGGGCCAGCTCCTAAGGCCTGTGCAGTGAGAGTTACCTGAACTTCATTATACCATCATTGTAATATCATACATATGCCCGGAAGTTCATTAATATCATAACAGACTGAACTCTGGGAAAGGGCATGCGCAGTCAGAAGGCGTTATGAAATAGATCTCTTGTCAATCAAACTTGTCAATCAAGAGACCCCACACCCAGAGGTGTCTACCCTGAAGACAGAATAAAAGCTCCAAAGCCTCGTTCATCGGGGCTCCTGAGCCATTTTCCTGCTCGAGCCCGCTCCTACCTCTTTGGAGTGTACTTTCCTCTCAATAAACTATCTCTTTGTTTCACCTCTACGCTTTGGTGTGTGTCTCGTTCAATTCCTTGCTCGAGATACCAAGAACCTGGACATCGTGTCGACAAGGATACCCCATTTTCCGGTAACAACCCCAATTAAAAAAATATTTAACCACAAAATAAATGTTTCTTATTTTCAAAAAAAAAAAAAGAGATGTGAGAGATCTCTCTCCTGTCTCTTTCCCCCCCGCCATGTGAGGATACAATAAGAAGGCAGTGGTCTACAAGCCAGGGAGAGTGCTCTCACCAGAACCATGCTGGCATTCTAATATCACACATCCCAGCTGCCAGAAGTGTGAGACAAAAGCTTGTCCAAACCACCCAGTCTGCAGTATTTTGTTGTAAAAGCCCAGGTTGACTGAGATGCACCAAATGATGGTAACATGAATGGGCTCCTGGAGCGGGGTGGGAGGTTGGGGGCGGGGGAGGGGCTGGTTGCCTGGAGCCAGGCGCAGGAAGACTGTAGTAGAAACAGCTGGCAGGGACTCTGTTCATGTCCTTGTCACTCAAGTACCCAGACCAATGGAGCAGCCACCTGTCTCAAACATTGCTCCTTACTGGGTCAGGGAGAAGAGACAGCTCGGGGTGGGAGGAAAGAATTGTTAAAATTAAATGCTCCATTCTGGAAAAGACACTCCTCACCGCTGTTGGCAAGTCATTGTCCAGCCAGAATAGACAATGAAGGCTTGCAAGGGCAGTCCTACTACGTGCTGGTGGGAGTTCAAGGGGTTCTGCGCTGCGCAAGGAAAAATGTGGCCACTAGGTGGCAGTAGGAAAAACTTTTAGTTTTAAACCTGTAGTGAGATCAGAATTTCCTCCCTGAGCAAGGAAAAGGATGTGGCCACTAGGTGGCAATAGCACTCACAGTTTTATTTGCTTTCATAGGTTTGTGTGTGGGGAAGTCCCTTGCAGAGTGAAAACTTCCAAAGGCAAAGGTCGGGGAGACACTACCCAGTAGGAGAAGAGGGCAAGGGAACAAGGAGGAATGGGGTATTGGAGAGGGGGCTCGTGTGTCCAGGCAATGTTGCTCCAAAGTGCCGTCTTTTATAGGCACAGGTTTTACCTATGGCTCGCAGACGTCAGGTGCAACTCCACGGGATATGCAAAGCAGGCAGGTGCTACCCACTTTAAAAATCTGTCTATTTGGCCTTCGTTTAAAATAATTGGGTGTGTAAACATTAGAGTTTGGCCTCCCTGGGCCTTTGAGCGAACAAGTCTTAGCTTGCTGTGAAGTACACAGGTAGGGCCAACACACAGAGGCCATTCGGATCGTTTATACTCTTAAAATAGTGCCCCAAATGCGGGACATTTGGAGATCCTTGGCAAACAACAGAAATGACTCCTATGTCGCGTTTCTAAGAAAAGAGCACCCTGATTTCCATGGGATTTATTTGAGAACACAAATAAGTGTTTTATTGCTGTATTCCCCCCATAGGGAGAAGGAAAATTAATATCTAATGCATGTTAATGGAGATGCGGGCCTACACAGAGAATTTCATCTAAGACTTTTTCAGAAAATCTTTCCAGTGCAGGCCTGTAATGAGTTCGGGATTTCAGCGCTGAGCAAAGAAAAAGATGTGACCACAAGGTGGCAGTAACACACAACTTTTATTCCCTCACTACAGTCAGCTTGCGACCTCCTTCACGGGGTCTTTGTACATGCTGTTCCCTCTGCTTAAAACACCTTCCAGCCCTTTTTCACCCGGTTAACATCTGCTGAATTCTCAGGTCTCACATCACTTCTTCAGCCAAGCCCTTAGAGATCTCCTTGGTTAGATCAAATCCTCCAATCACAGGCTTTCAACACGCCCTCTTCTTATTGCTGTAGTTGCAATGGTGGGGATGGCTAATGGCTCCCCAGCACCCAGATTTCCCGTCTTCCTTTAATAGAAAACCCTCTCCCACATTTGGAAGGGCACACACTAGATCCCATATTTTTGATCCCAGCCAGTTTTGCAGCTAGACCTGGCCAGTCACTAAACTCTGGCCTGTGGGAGTGAACAGAAGAGCATGTTGAAATTCTGGGTCCTACTCTTAAAAATGATTGTGTGTGCTTCTCTCCCCACCCCCTCCCTCCTTCCCTCTCCCTTTCCTCTTTTCCTGCTGACCCAGAACCACATGTCAACGCTACATTTTGATAAAAACAAAGCTATTGATAAACAACCCTAGACTGTTCAACTATATACTGTTAAGTATGAGAGAAATAAAAATATACATAGTGTTTTTTCCTCGGGGGGGGTCTCTTTGTTACACCAGCTTAAAATGCTCCCTAATCAATACAGAGAGTAGGAATTTGGTTAATGCTTTGGTTTCTCTATCAGCTTCATGAGAGTAGGGTGTGTGTCTGCTATCACTGTGTCCCCAGCACCCATCACTGTGCCTGGCACACGGGAGCACTTAAATTAATGTGTGATAAGTGGATGAGTGAGAACTTGGAGTGAGCAGGAACAGGGACAAAAGTGGGAGACGTAAGGGCGAGGATGCCAGGGTGTGTGGGATAAGAGGAGGGTTCAATTGAAGCTAATAGTATTTGTTTGTCTATGGCTGTCGTAACAGATTGTCCCAAACTAAGTGGCTTGAAACAACATACATTTATCTTTCCATTCTGCAGCTAGGAAGTCCAAATGGGCTGGCAGGTTGGGTTTTTTGGAGGCCCTGGAGGAGAGTGCAATTCATTGTCTTTCCCGTGTTCTAGAGGCCGCCTACATTCCTTGGCCTGAGGCGCTGCATCACTCTGGCCTCAGCTTCCGTTGCTTCTCGGCCTTTTGGCTAAGATCAAGTGTGGCTTCAGCTTCCATCTTCCCATTTTAGTCTCTAAGTCTGACCCTCACGCCTCCCTCATAAGGACCCTTGAGATTACATTGACCCTACCCAAATAATCCAGGATGATCTCCCCACTGCATGAGTCATAATTCAGTCACATCCGTGAAGTCCCTTCTGCCATGTACAATATATTCACAGGTTCTGGAAATTGGGACATCACCTGTTTGGGGAGAATTATTACTCTGCCCACCATAGAAGGGCAAAAGTACAGAGCCTGCTTATGTAATCTTCCACGTGGTGAGCTCATGTCACACTGGGCATGTTTCCGAAGACCTGTGTGCCAGGCCTTGGGGATGCAGAGATAAGACAGCCTGGTGGTCCCTGGGGAGGAGGTCGTGCTCCAGTTTGGGAGAGAGAGACCCAGAATACAGTACGATGTGTACTCAAGTAAGCTGTTATAAGGCATTAGGGAAGCACAGGTGGGCTGGGTAAGGGTTTGCAGAGGAAACAAGCATCTCATGTGACACCTGTAGGGTGAGCAGAGTTAACCAGGCAAGACAGGACAGGGAGGAGAGACTGTGCCAGATGTGTCAGTCTCTTATGGACATCTTGGGACCTCTGAGCCTTTATGGGTAACAAACAAAAGGAGCCACTACCTCAAAAACCATAAACTGCTTTGTAATTGTTAAATGCCTTCCTCCTTTAAAAGTGAAAATGAGACAGAGATCTAAAGCCAGTAACATCCACAAGTCTTGACTCAACAAATTGAAAGAGATTGTCTTTTTTTTTTTTTTTTTTGTATGTGGGTAGTTCCCTGGCTGGGAATCGAACCCAGGCCGCAGTGCTGACAGCGCCAGCGACAAAGCCTTAAGCCACTACACCACCAGGGAACTCTGAGATTGTTGTTTTTAAGAGGCAGCCGTGGCGGTGGGGGAGAGAAGAAACCCAACAGTTATTCTCACCACACAGGCTCTCTGAAGCCCCAGGTTTAACTCCAGTATGTGACTTAGAGGGGTGTTGGTGACACTTCTGTGTCACGGTTTCCCTCTAACACAGTTCAATAATTGGGGGAAACCCTCGTACAACACGGCATCCTAGAAGATGGTTTCACTCTAACATGGTTTGAGAAACTGAGAAATCCCTGAACAACACAGAGCATAAGAGCTTTTAAGTACAGAATAGAAGTCAAGATTATGCTGAAAGAAGTTCAGAGGATGAACACATCTTGTCAAAAAGAAAACGCTCTTGGTTAACGGTGCTTAGTAGTGAGTTGTTTAATACATATTAATATGTTATACTTTTGGTGAAAGTCGCTTTAATAAAGATATTTCTCATAATTATAAAAATATAACAGTATTTTTTTTTTAATTTTTGGAAACTAACCCACTTTTTTGTACTAGTTCTTCATTTCATATAACATGGATTTGCATAACACAGCATTTTAGAAACCTAGCAGCTGTGTTATAACGGGGGCACCTGTATGTGTATCACCTGGCAAAGTGACTGGTATGGAGACATGACCAATGGTAGAAAGTGAAATTTGTATTATGAGTACTGCCATATTTTGCTATGTATAATGTGCAATTCTTTGCCCAAATCTGTGAGAGAAAAATAAGGATGCACATTATACATGGGCAGTATACTAATTCTGTATCTATATACATGTTTTTTATATTTTATTTATGCTTATGTGTTAAAAGTGTAACTCTAGAAATTAGTAACAGGCGGATCCCTGGTGGTGCAGTGGCTAGGCTTCGGCGCTCTCAATGCTGCGGCCTGGGTTCGATTCCCAGCCAGGGAGCTACTCACCCCCAAAATAAGAAATCAATAACAATATCCATATACAAAACAATACCCTGGAATACAATAATCAGAGCTTTTTATTGTTAAAGTTATTGGAGTAACATTGGCTAGTAAAAATTATGTAGGTTCCAGGTGTACAATTCTACAATACATTGTCTATGTGTTGCATTCTGTGTTCACCCCCCAGTCAGTTCTCCTTCCATCACCATGTATTTGATTCTCACTCCCACCTCCCCCACCTGCTTCTCCCCATTACTCTCAAGTAACCACTAAACTATTGACTGTGTCCATGACCTTTTGTTTATTTGGTTTTCATTTTATATTCCATATATGAGTTACGTTTAAAAAATAAAGGCTAAAATTTATTTATAATACAAAAAACCAAGTACCTAAATATAAACAAATAAAAATTTGAATTACTTTTTAATTATGGTATTCACTCAGTAAGCATTCATTGAACATTTAGCCTCTACCAAGCCTGTGCTAGTCACTGCTATTTTGGGATATATTGCACAGATAAATGCATGGGTAGATTGATGGGTATTGAATAAGTAAATAGGTGAGTAAATTCATTAATTGATTATGAAGGGAGGAATGGATGAATGGATGTACGAATCAATGAATGATGAATAAGGGCAAATGAAAGGATAGATGTGTGAATGGGAGCAAGCGGAAAGGGGATGGTGTATGTGTTAGGTATGGGGTCATGACATAGGCAGAAATAAGGGTGCAAATCAATGAAGAAATGGATGGATGATAATGAATAAAAGAGTAAATAGATGAGTTGTTGAGTGAGTGAGTGAATAGGTAGAGCCAAGTTGAAGTACAAACTGACAGTCACCCTCCCTGGTATGGCACTGACATCCTGTATGACTTTGAGGGAACTGCAGGTCCCCTCTCTATTTCACCATTTTCCCATCTATAAAGTGGGCAGACTGTGTGATGACTTTGCAGGTCTGGTTCCCTCTTTATAACCTGGGTCCCTTCTTCCCTCTTGATCTCTCACACCAAGGGGGATTGCCCTGGATATTCTCCACCAGGGTCCCACATTGGTACTAAGAACAAACCCAGAAAGTTTTGCTCAGAATCCCCCCCTTCCCCCATCTTTCCATCAAGTCAATGCACACAGGCAGCGGATTTGATTTCAAATTCAGTTCTGCTTAATCTCACACTTGAATATCCTAATCTTGCATACTAAGAGAACTATATGTTGAAATAACACCATTCTGTACCATTTAACCGTACTATAAATTTTCCAATCTTTATACAAGTCCTGGCTTAGGTCAATTTCTAAACTTAAAGCACACCACCAAATACTGCTCATCCTTCTGCACATTGCATGTGTGTGTGTGTGTGTGTGTGTGTGCACATGTGTGTGCTAAGCATGGGGGTCATGACATAAGAGAAGGCAACATTTTTAATAATACAGAATATATCAATGTGCATCATGTAGAAATAAATATTGCTTCATGGAACTTGAAGTTTAGTTTTTAGGTATGAATGGATGTGTGTACAGGATGGTGATGTAAACTTTGCGTCTTACTCTGTCATCTCCCCAAAAAAGGGGGTCAAAGGTTAAAGTTGCTGATGTAAGGTTTAGCGACCTCTTTCAATGTGTTGGGGACAAGTGATCTCATCTAATTATCTCTAGAACCGACATAGTGGATATGTTTAGTTTCCTGTTTCACAGCGAAAACTCAGGAGGGCCTGAAGATTGCTCAAGGCAACCCACCTCGTGGGTGAGGGATCTGTCCAAAATATGGAAGTCATCCTGGTCTCCATAACAGATGCAGGAAGTTGGAAATTTTAATAAGACAAGGGGATGTGTGCTCGACCAACATGACACATAAGTCAAGAAAGGAACACTTGAGTGGTAAGAAGTGCTCAGAGACGGAAAGTGTGTGTATGTGAATGAGAAAGGCATTGAACTTCGCCAGATAAAAACGGAACTTAATGAATAGAAGAACCTGTGCGTGTAGCCAGGCCTTCGAGGAAGAGAAGCAAAACAAGGAGAGCAAACAGGCTGCAAGTGGAACGGTTTGTATTGTGTTTAACAAAACGAGAGAGGGGAGCCAAGCCACAGTGGAAAGCGGACTAAGTGAAATTTGTGTCCAGGTTGAAATTCTACTGCGCACACTCCACTTGCTGTTGCCTTGGCAACGGACCTGCGCCTAATGAGAAACATGGTTCCAGGAAAACGGCCGCGAGCAAATGAAGCTGTTAATTAGAGAAGAATTTCTATTTGGCTTACTTTTGGGGGGGAGGTTTGAGGAGGTGTTTAAGAGCTTTGCTTGGTGACCAAGCGTGATGTCATGAGGAATGACGGTGAGTGGGTGAGCTGGAGCGTGCGCAATGGGAAAAAATAAAAACAAAAAGAACTTCATTCCGGTCCTGAGACTTTGGTAGACTTCGCTGTTATACAATAGCTAACATTTATTGCTCATTTACTGTGGGTCAGCCGTTGTTTTAAAGGCTTCCTGTGTATTGTCCCCTTAATCCTAGGAAGTCCATGTTGTCAGGGCGCCCAAAGCAATGGGCACGTGGGGGAAAAATCACTTTGTTACCATCCCACAGCGGGTGAGCAGCAGCAGTAGGATTCGCACCCAGGTCTTCTAGCTGGAAAGCCGTAAGCACTGATAGCATCCTCCACCGGTCCGAAGACCCTGCAGAGATGACCCGCAGGGAGACGGAGCACACGGTCCAAAGGCCATTATTACTTGAGAAGTCGGGCTCGACCGGAAGGAGGGCTGTGGGGCTCCTGGCAGGTCCCGGCCACCCCGAGGTCCCCGCTGCGTCTCCGCCCCTTCTCACGGCGCTTCAGGCGTCAAGATCCCATCCTTTGGGACTCAGGCTCGGCCGCTACCAGGGGCGCGCCTCCAGGGGCGCCAGTCCAGAACGACCAGCGTGGCCAGGGAGAGGAGGACCAGGCCGGCCAGTCCCAGGCGGACGAGGTTGCCCAGTGTGTAATCCGACGATCCCGAGCCTGCGGGGCCAGCAAGGGACAGAGGCGGTCAGCGACCCCATCGGAAGTCTTGGCTCAACAGGGTGAGGTGGGGACCCCACTCCCTCAAAGTTGGGAGGGTGGATGGGAGAGGAAACCTTGACTCCTGGGTCTGAGGGAGGAGGAGGCTGGGGGGGCGCAGACTCCCGGGGGTGAGGGAGGAGGGTTTGGGGGGTGGGGCCCTTCACCGTCGGAGCTGACGACCAGAGGCTCGCTGCGCTGCGACAGCACATAGGGGGCGGCGGGTGTGTGGTAGTAGCAGGTGTAGGTGCCGGGGGCGTGGGCGCCAGGCAGCGGAAAGTCGGCCCAGGGCTGCACCGAGTCGCGGTACTGCAGCGGAGCCGCCTCGCCCACGCGGTACAGGGCGAAGCTCATGCCCCGCAGGTGGCTGGCGCACCGCAGGCTCACGTTTTCGCCCGGCGCCACCACTGGCCCGGGCAGCGCCACCAGCGACGGGCGCGGCAGCTGCTCTAGGAGGGGAGAATGGGGACAGGAGTCGGCGCCACCCTGAGCCTCCGGGTCCTCTCTCTCCCTCTCTCTTGACTCCCTCTCCCTGTAAGTCCCCGTTTCCCTCTGCGCGTCTCTGTTTGTTTGTTTGTTTGTTTTGTTTTTTGCTTTTTGGTATGTGGGTAGCTCCCTGACTGGGAATCGAACCCAGGCCGCAGCACTGACAGTGCCAGCGCCGAAGCCTTCAGCCACAACACCACCAGGGAACTCCCTCGTCTCTGTTTTTATCTCCCCGTCGTGCATGGCTCTCAGAAGCAGTGTCTCCTTCTGATTTTTTTTTCTCCTTGTGTTTCCGTGTCTCTCCCGAAGTTTTCCAACCTCGGCATTTTTAAAAATAAATCTGGATAATTCTTTGGTGTATGGAGTAGGGTAAGAGGGCTGCCCTGGGCATTGTAGGCTGTTTTGCAGCATCTCTGCCCTCTATCCACTGGATGCCAGTAGCATATCCTTCCCTAGTCGTGACAACTAGACATGTCTCCAGAGCTTGCTAAGAATCACCTGGAAGGCACGATCACTACTGGTTGAGAGTCACCCTTTTCTCTGGCTCGCTTGCACACACACTCTCTCTCTCCCCCCCGCCCCCCCCCCCCCCCCCCCCCCCCCCCCCCCCCCCCCCCATTGTACAAGCCTGTCTCTGTATGTCTTTATCTTTGTCCCTTCTCCCACTTCCCTCATCCCAGTCCTGTGTCCCTTCTCCCCCCTCTTCCCCAGGACCTCACCTGTCACCAGCAGTTCCAGGACATCACTAGGGTGGGACCAGACACCCGGTGCCCAGCCTGGATTCCGGTAGCAGCAGCGGTAACTGCCCCCCTGGGCCGGGGTCAACTCCTCCAGGAAAAACTCCGCCAGCTCTGCAGACACATCCCGGTACAGCACTGGGGCGATCTCTCCAGACTTGAAGAGTGCAAACCTCCAGGCGGGTTGGGATGCCCAGCACCTCAAGGTCACGTTGACCCCAGGGGTCACAATTGCGGCTGGCTGAGCCTCCAGCCATGGCTTGGGGTATGAGGCTGGGGGGACTGAATAAACAAGTGGCCTGGGTCCTTAGGCTTTCTCGGAGCCCAGGGAGACGAAAGGGAAGCTGGGGCAGGGGGACAATCATGGAGTGTGGGGGGAGGCAATCTCTGCCCCTTTCTCAGCACTAGTCTCCTCTTTGTAAAATAGGGCAGGCCCTGGGTCCCCAGTGGGCTTTGTCAAAGCTAGCTGCAGTTGTGTGCCAGAAATCTGTGATTTAAAATTGCTCTCCAGAATATTTGTAACATATCTAATGTATTTCAGTAGTTGTCAAACTTGCTCTCTATTTTTTTGGTGGAAGGGGGAGGGGATGTTAGATTTCTTCCTCATACCTTCCCCCAACAAATTTCAGATTAAGGACCTACATATGTTCGGGGTTTTTGTTTTTTTTTAAAATTATAATAAAAGTATTTGAAGAAAATATAGAAAAATATATTTGTCTTAGGGGTAGAGAAGACTGTCTTAAAATATAAAAGGAAAAATTCAGAAGGAACAAGATTTCAACATTTTCAGGTTCTGTATGAGAAAAGACAAATACATGTGGCTAGAAGACAAATGACAGCCCTGGCAGACATGACTTATTCACAAATCACATAGATTGAGAGGAAAGGAAGCAAGCCTAGGGCCAATCCAATTGAATAATGGACAAAACATATGACTAAACGATTCACAAGACAGGATGTCCAATTGACCAAAACACATTTGGTGGTGGTGGAAAGGATTGTTCAACCTTAGTAATAATCATTAAAAAGAAAATAAAACAACAGTAAGATATTTTTTACTATTAGGTTTTCAAAGCTTAAAAACAATGGTTAATATTCCACTTGGGTGAAGACGTAGTGAAACGGGCACTTAGGTGCACTTCAATGTGCCTTTTGAGAAAGCAATTTGTCAAGTTTCTATCAAGATACACAAAGGGCATGACCAAAGACCTGATCACTCCAAGGCTGCACCCTAGATGAAGGCATATATCTGTGCACAAAAAACCTCATACAGGGTACTCACTGCAGCACTGGTTGTGAGGAGGGAAATTGAGAACAAGCTAACTCTACATCAAATAAACTGGAATCTGGCCACACAATGGAAAATGCTGGACAGCATTTAGAGAGAGAGAGAGAAAGGTAGAGCTAGCTAAATGACATGGAAATATCTCCAAGAAAGATTGTAAAGTGAAAAATGGAAGATGCAGAACAGTGTGAGTCATGAAATATCAATTTTGCCTTGGCAAGAAACCCAAGAAGTACATAAATACGTAAATACTTGTTTTAATGTTTGGAAATTTTTTGTAAAGATGCAGAGATTATTTAAGGAAGATGAAGGAGAAGCTATTACATATCCTTTGGCAATGACTGAATTTTTAAAACCATAAATTTATATTAGCTTTGTCATTTAAAAATAGCATTTTAACTTAAATTGATGACTAAGATATTAATGGCTGTCCAGATGGTTCTTATTTGAAGTTCAAGTGCAGGGAGGATGAGAGAAAATGGAGGCCTCACCCATCAGAAAACCTGGAAAGAAACTCAGGGCTGTATCAGGATGGAGGACCCTAGTTTTCAAATGGGTGGGGGATAATTAGCATTGCCAGAAATTCTATCTCTTGAGCCCTGCACTATGCCAAGTTCTGAGCCAAGAGTTTTTCACATGTGATTTTTATTAAATCCTCACAACAGCCCATTTTACAGAGAAGGAAAATGAGTCTTAGCATGCAATTGTTTGTTCAAGGTCATAAACAAATAAGATGGTGAAACTGGGGTTCCAGCTTAAGTCTCTTTAGCTCCACAAAGTTCATGGTCTTCACTGCTCACCTATGCTGGCCACAAAGGGAGTGAGGAGAGAAGGAAAGAAATAAAAGAGGGGGAGGCAGGGAAATAAGGAAATCTGGAGTGAGGGTGGGCACCAAAATAAAACCTGAGTAGTTGGAAATGGGATGTTAGCAACATCCAGGAGAATGAATGGGGATTATTACTCACCAGTCGAAGTGATGTCTGCATGACACAGAGGCCCTGTAGTAGGTTAAAGGGGCTTAGTCTTGTCAAAGCCCTAGGCTGCTTCCAGCCCCATGTCATTGGCAAGCCAGAAATCTAAGTCCCCAGACCCTGTTTCCTCTTCTAAACAGGAATCTTACCCAACTTCCTCTTACCCAGACTTCCAATCCTTGCCTATTAAGAAGCCAGAAGTCTGAACCCAGACCCCTCTTGCCCCTGTACCCAAGAGTTCAGGCTCTTAGACTCCACCTTTTCCATGGTTTCTCCATCTTGGAGTTTAGAAGTCTGGGCCTCAGCTCCCTCCTTTCCCATGAACCCAGGTGTCCTGGCTTCCATCTCTACTCCCATATCAGAATCTGGGTCTCAGGAGCTGGAGAATCCTGCCCCCAGCTTCCTCTTCTTCCAGGAATTCTGGTCCTCATGCTTTAGGGCCCAGGGGTCTGGACCCCAGTCTTGTCCTGTTTTGCTGGCCTATAGTTCTGCACTCTGAGCTAGTGCTGACTGGTTATCCTGTCCTGCCCTCAGGGAGACCCAGTAGTCCTGTCTTGCTCCCTCCCCACCTCTCTAGGTGTCCAGGTCCCCAGAACCTGTCTCTGCACCCCAGGGACCCAAGGAGAAGGGGTTGGGGTGGCTCACAGAAGGTCAGCAGCTGGAAGATCAACACCAGGGCCATGGTGGGCAGGTCTGGCTGTAGCAGAGCAGGAGCCAGAGCTCAACCCTGCCCTCTCGCCTTCCAGGAAGTGAGGCAACATCAGCAAATCAGAAGCAGAGCCTTGCTTAGGGAAGGGAGGAGCGGGGCGAGAGCTCCTGGGTGACTGTCACAGCCCCACGGTGCTGTGGAAAAAGTTGGGATTGGGACAGTCATAACCGATTGTTAATTACACTGTTTTAAAAATTAGCACCCATTATATGCCAGACCTAGTGTGTGATTCTAGGGCCACAGAGAGGAGTCAGATCCCATTACTGCCCTCAAGCAGTTCCCAGACCGATGGACAGCCAGATCCGGACCACGTCCGTTTTTTAAAAAAAGAAAAAGTGATTGCGCTATAATGGAGGTCCCATAGGGCACCGTGAGAGTCCACAGAAGGTCCTTAACCCTTCTGCGACGAAGAGTTAGAGCTTCCAGGACGAGCTGATTTTGAGCTGCGACCTCACGATAGATTAGTCATTGGTCCTCTCCCAGTCTCCGTTTCTCCATCTGTAAAATGGGCTTTCATGAGTAAAAACTATGACACGAGAACTATTCCATTCCGCCTTAGGTGGTTTGCAGCTGGCCGACTGGAAGTTACTCCTCCGAAGCGCTTCCAGGCTGAGAGAGAAAAAAGAGCGGCGGCAGCGGTGCCAAGACAGGCTAACAGTTAGATCTGGAGCGCTGCCTCCTTTTCCAGTTCTCGGACTTTTGTCCTGCGCCAGGGCGCAACCGCGGACTCAACTGAGACTCGTATTCAGCACCCGCGGACGCAACTGAGACTCGTGTTCAGGAACCACAACTCCCAGAGTGCTCCGCGTCCTCGCCACGGCCCTGGGCCACCGTTATGAGCCAGTGCGCACGCGCAAACTCAGCGGCGCCTCGGGCCCAGGGACCACAGTACCCAGAGTGCTCCACGCCTCCGCCGCCGCCGCCGCCGCCGCTGTGGAGACCAAGATGGCAGGGAGTGAGTAGAGGCGACACAGGCGCGTGATGAGCGGAGCCGACCGCGGGCGGTGCGGGGGTGGGGCGCGACGGAACCCCAGTGGAGACGGTGGGGTCCGGGCTGGAGGGCGATGCAGAGGTCACAAGAGGGCTCCTTCAGGGCGGGGATGGCCTAGAGGGTTGGAGGTCACCAGGGACATTCCCTGCAGGGGTGACCATCCTCTCACACCCCTTCAGGACTTGCTGCCTTCCTCAAGAATGCCTGGGCTAAAGAGCCGGTGCTGGTCGCGTCCTTCACCATCGGGAGCCTCGGTGCGTGAGCGCGCAAGTGCATCACCTCAGCTGGCGTCCCAGCTTTTACCTACCCCACCCACCCCAAAGGTCCTATCGCCTCGCACTAGCGTTCCCCCACGGTTCCTTCACTGTCCTCAACATTCTGTGTACCCACCAGTGTGTACCTACACCACGACATCGCTTTTCCTACCCCTATCCCTAATACTATGACCTCTTCACCACCCCCATCCCACCCTACCACATACACACCCACCCAGGAATTCTGTAAGCCAAGGAGAAGTTATGAAATCTGGCTGTGCATTAAGAACACCGGAGCCATAAAATGATAATAATGTCCAGTTCCTATCCCCTTTCACCATCATCCCGCACCAGATTGAATTGAGTTAGGTGGGGTAGAGGTGGGGCTGAGGAAATTGTATATTGTGAAAAATCCCCCATGATTCTAAGTATGCTGCCCTGATTGAGAACCTCTGCTCTAGAACAGGGTACTCATACTTGAATGTACATTGGGGTCACTTGGTGGGAGGGCTTGTTAAAATGCAGGCTGATTCAATAGGACTGAAGTGGGGCTGAGGATGATGCATTTCTAACAAGTTTCCAGGTCTTGTCAATACTGCTGATCTGCAGAACACATATTGGATAAGGTACTTAGAACACTTGTCCCATGCAGCAGCCACAGGCCACATTGGCCACCAAGCACTTCAGATGGGGCCAGTATAAATTGAGGTGGTATGTGTTACAGTCATGTAAAGTACACACCAGGGTTCAAAGACTTAATATGACAAAAAGTATATAAAATGTCAATTTTTTTTCATGTTGATACCTTGAAATGATGTTTGGGATATACCAGATTAAATAGATTTAAACAATTAATTTGTATGTTTTAACTGTGGCTGTTAGAAAATGCAAAACTATTGTGTGGCTCTTATATTTCTATCAGACAATGCCAGCCTAGAAACATTCCTTTAAATGCTCTACTCCCACCCCCCAGGCCTTCTGGCTCCCACCCTAGATGGACTGTAATGACTCAGAGATTGTACATCCCTCTTCCTCAGTTTGTAACTTTTCATGACTCCTCTGGAACATTGCCAAGACACCCCTTCCAGTAGGTGCCATGATCACCCCTACTTCTTCCCTCCCCTGTGCCCTATAGGCTCCACGTAATCAAAAGTACTTGGCTCCGAGCCCCACCTCCAAGAAGTTACAAACCTTTTCAGATAAAGTGGGGATCCTAGGGTGCCAAGGTGCCTCCTGGAAGTGCTGTACCTTCTGTTTTCCTTCCCCCATACACTTGACCCCCCCCACCACACACACACACACACTTTGCCAAGGTTCAAATGCCCCTTCCCCTCCACCCCCTCCCACTGCTACCTTCCCTGAGCCTCACCCCTGTCTCTCCACAGCTATAATTCTGCCCCCTCTCAGCCCCTACACCAAGTACTCCACCATGATCAACCAGGTCACACCCTACAACTACCCAGGTGAGTTGGGGCCAGGGCAGGGCCGGCAGGGACCTCCCTGCACTGGGGAGGAGTAATGATGGGCAGGTCTTTCCTTGGGCAAGAATCTGATTCTGCAAGGCTATCTAGACTTTTTTGGGGGGGATATAATTCACCTGCCATGAAATTCACTTCCTGTCCACTTTTTGTTGTGGTTCCAGGTTTCTGTCCCTCTCTGAGCTCCCATCTCTGTTGCTTTCTAGATTGTCTTTCTGAGTCTCCACTTCGGCAAATCTCTATCCTGTTTCTCTTATCTCTGTTGGATCTCTTTCGCTGAGCTTCCTTTCTGCAGCAACCTCTGGTTTCCTAAGTCTCTAGGTCTTTGTATCTCCCTAATTGTCTCTGCATTTCTGACCCTTACTCTCCTGTCTTATATCTCTGCTGGGGTCCCATTTTCCTCTTTGAATGTAAATTGACAGACCAGCCCTTCTCTGGAGGGTCCCTGGAGATCAGCTGGTGTCAGTGGCCCCCCCTCCTCTCCTACAGTGCCTGTCCGGGATGATGGGAATATGCCTGATGTGCCCAGCCACCCTCAGGACCCCCACGGGCCAAACTTGGAGTGGCTGAAGAAACTGTGAGCAGCTCCACTAATAGGGAAGAGGCCCCTCCCAGTGGCCCCCAATAAAAATGTGAAAACTGACCCCCCTCCAAGTCTGAGAGTGTGTATGATTAGGGGTGGGAGCAGCAAACAGTGGCCAAGATGAGTGTGGGTTCAGTTTATTGATGGGCGCGGGGGCGGGGGGGGGGGGAGTCAGTCAAAGGGAGGGCTGGCTAGGGTAGGGTAGGGCAGCAGTTTGTCTGGCCCTCGAGAAACCCAACTCGAGTCCAGGGTCTCGTCTGTTTCGAAGCCAAAGTCTTCCTCAACCTTAATCTGGGGAGAGAAGAGCGAGGTGTGAGTAGGCCTGGGATCTAGAGAAGAGCCTGGAGCCCCACTGTTCCAGCTTTCCCGGGCTAGACAGACTCCTCCATGCCTCTCAAAGAATCCCAATGTTCAGGTCCACGTGGCCTCCAGTTTTTCCTGCCTTCCAGCCTTCCTCCTTTCCACCCAAGCCTTTCTGGCTTTTTCCAGCTCTCCTTCCCTGCCCAACCCCAACCCTCTTCAACCCTTCCAGCTTCACCTCCTTTCTCCAGTTTCCCTAGCCTGCCCCACCTACACCCTGCCGGGAAGCCCACCTCTCCCAGCCCTTGAGCTCTAGGCCTCTCCCACCTGCACCGGGGCCAGTTCTGGAGTCAGAGCAGCTCCTGCTCCTGTTCGACGTCCTTCCCGGGGCGCTCGCCGCCTCTTCCGCCCACTGGGCCCCTCGCCGGGGGCAGGGCTGCTGGGTTCTGGGAGTACCGGCGTCCTTCTGGGTGGGGACAGCCCCTCTTTCTCTGGAGGCTCATTCTCGGTATTGCCTGGGGTGGGGGCATCTGTGCCCTGGCTGCCCTCATCCTGGTGGGGAGGCAGGAGGCAGGTGAAGGCTGTCTTGGGCTCTTGGCTCACCTGCCCCCCCCCAGAGACCCCATGCTCACCTCCAGCACGATGGTGAACTGGCTGGTGCGATAGTCATCGCCGTAGGAGTCCAGCACTCTCATGAGGAACCTATGCCCAGAGAGAAGCCCCCAGGGGACATCTTTACCTTCTGGAGGTCTGGGAAAGGGGCACTTGACAGCCTAGCTCTGTCTCCCATTGAAGCCAAGGAGTCCTCGACCCACAAGGTTCCAAATTCCAGGGTCTGAGAGACCAGAGTGCCAAGCACTTGACCAGCCAGTGGGAGTTTGGGCAAGACGGGGTGACCTCTGTGCCTCAGTTTCCTGTTTGTAAACAGAAGATGACAGCCCGACTGGGCTGACTGCAGTGACACTGCAATTAGATCTCTGTAAAGCTCTCAGTGGGTATCAGCTTAATAAACATTCAAATATAAGTTATTACTTTGATTGGTAACTAAAAAGTGAGGGGCGTGTGCAGGAGAGTGTCACTCCTGGAGAGTGTCATGTCACTTACTTACGCCACCTACTCCTTTCCCCAGTCTCTGCTTTTAAAAACTTTGTGTTTTGTTTTGTTTTTAAGCTCTAATTGATTGAATGCTACCTGTGAGTCAGCAAATCATAACAGGTCAGAAAGTAGGAAAGGACGAGTCGTTACCTGACTAGAACTTAGAAAGGGCAGTGGGGGAGGTCTCACTGAAGGTGAGGGTGTGGCTGGAGAACTTTCAGGCGAGTACAAAGGCCCTGAGGCGGTGTGTGTCTGGTGTGTTCTCTGTAGGGTGAGGTCAGTGTCACGGGCCATATGACATGACTAGGGCCTGGTTGGCTGTTGTAAGGATGTTAACTCTTACTCCGAGTCAGGTGGGACCCCTGCAGGGTTTTGAGCAAAAGAGTAACTTGGCCTGTCTTATATTAATATTTCATTTTAATTTTTTTTTTTTGGTAAGATATACATAATATTTATTGATTTAACCACTTTTAAGTGTATAGTGCAGTGGCATTAGGTCCCTTCACATTGTGATGCAACCGTCACCACCATCCATCTTCTGAACTTTCTTCATCTTTCCCAAGTGAACCTCTGTCTTCATTAAACAATCACTACCCATTCCCTTGCCCCAGCAACCAGCAGTCTCCTGTCTGTTTCTGAGTTGATTACTTTGAGTACTTCACTGTGGAGCCTTCAGCATAAGGCCTGTTCTCATTTTGCCAAGATGGGGACCCAACAAGTGGCAGCATGAGCATCAGATCTGGGGTAGAGTGGCCCCTGAGCTCACGCCTCTCCTGGTCATGGTGACCTGAGACAGGAGGCTCTGAGTTGAGTTCATCCTGTGAGCTCCCGTTTACTCCTCAGCAGCCGCGTGGTTTTGGTGTTACCCTTAGCTGACAGGAAACTGGGACTCAGAGAGAGGGGATGTCACTTGCTCAGAGAGGCATACAGTAAAACAGTGCTTGAAACAGTCTGTGACTAAGGCTCATGCTTCATTTGCTACACACTCCATGCAAAGAGAGCATGCCTGCTGTCCCCAGACCCAGAACCAGCTCTTTATTGCAAGATCCAACTCTACTCCTGGTCTCTTCTGGCCTCAGGCCCCCACCCTCCTCTCCAGCCTCACTTCCTCCTGACAGCGGGGCAGAGGGGAGAGGTGGTGGAGAAATGGCAAGACGCAGTGGAAGCGAGATTTGGGAGCAGGGGCATGCAGACCCAGCACGGGCGTGCAAGGGGCTACCTGCGTTCCTGCTGTAGTCTCCGCGTTATCCTCTGTACCTGATGGAGCCTGTTCAGGACCCGCTCGTTCACCTGTGGGATGTAAGAGGGCACGGGTCAGGTAGAGCCCCTACTATGGACCAGGGAGCCAGGCCAAAGACTACCTCATGGCCCATAAGGGGCTGTACCTCCTGTCTGAGCCCTGGGAGTGTACCCCAACCTCCCACTAAATGGCGATGCCCCCTGCATGCCTCCCACATCAGGACCCTGCCCACCACCCAATCCCCTCAGCTCCATTTTCCTCATGACACCATACTCAGTGTGCTCACTGTCTTGCCCACCAAAACGCAAGTGCCAAAGGATGGGGATTTGTACCCATGTCCCCAGTGCCTCTGGCAGAACCTGGTAGAGTGCTCCATGAATATTTGCTGAACAAATAATTTCACATAGTGACAAAATGTTGAAGGATACAAAGCAGACCAATATGCTGGTGATTAGGGCAGTAGGTGAGTACTTTAGTTAGGGTGTCAGAGAAGATGTGTGGGCCAAGATCTGAGTGATGACAAGGAGATAAATGAATGACAGGCCAGGAGGGAAGGATTCCAGGCTAAGGGAGTAGCCACTGCACAGTTTCTGAGAACCCCAGCCTAGATATGGAGGGAGAGATGTGACTAAACCAAATAGTTTAATACAGTGGCTCCTGGATCAGGAACACGTGGGTTGGAATCCTAGCTCTGCTGCTCTCAGCTATGTGAGGTTAGGCAGGTTACCTCACCTCTCTGAGACTTGGGTTTCTGCATTTGTAAGATAAGAATAGTAACAAAAGCTATTTCTAGGGAGGGTGGGCTAAGAGCACAGGCTCAAATGCCAGCTCCTCTTAAGCAAATGATTGCATCTTCTTGGGCCCCCACATTCATCTGTTAAATAGGGCTTGGAAAAGCCACTGGTTAGTGGGGCAGAAGGGCAGGGCTGGAAAGCACTGAGATGTCCTATACAGACAGCCCCTCGGCAGGCCTGGCACTCAGTGCCCACAGGTGAGTGGTTGCTCTGATGGCACCACCCTTGCACTGAGGACCCCATGAACACAGAATGCTAGGGATGAAAAATCATCGTTATGGGCGGAAGGAAGGTTCATGTGAAGAGTCTTGAATGAATGGGAGGAGAAAGAAGAGAGACCAGGGTGACCTGAAGGATGGGGCAAAGTAAAAGCTATTTAGTAAAAGATATATAATATCTGGTCTAAACAGTATTAGATTTACTTACCTCCAAGTTATCTATATCCACACATATACACTAAGTATATATAAACTAAATTACAAATAGCACTGCAACGAACATCCTGGTAACTGTCACCATTTCCTATGCTGGGAGGATGGAGGAGTGGAGCCACTGGCCACAGGCTGTGCAGAGGTTCACGGGACTATAATACCCGGAGCTGACCCTGCTCCAAGCACCCTCACTGTACCCATGACCCTCAGCCTGGCATTCAAGACCATTTTCCTTTGGAGGAACAGCCTGTCCAACCAGACATCTCTCATCCAGAGTGAGGTGGCGTTACCCAGAGTCCTGCATGTGGTTTCCCTCCTGTCAGCCTGATGTTCCTACTCATCCTAAGACTTGGCTCAAGCGTCACTTCCTTAGTTCTCTAACTCGCCCCCTCCTCTCCATCTCCTTGACTCCTGCCTGGACCACTGTACCAGCTTCCCCCTTCCAGAATCCCTAACACCACTGTTATGGGTTGAATGGTGCCCCCCCACCCCCAGAAAGGTATGATGGGGTCCTAACTCCCAGGACCTCAGAATGTGACTTTATTTGGACATAAAATCTTCACAGGGAATCAAGTTAAATGAGGTCATGAGGGTGAGCCCTAATACATATGACTGGTGTCCTTATAAAAAGGGGAAAATGGGACACAGACACAGAACAACAAAGGTCGCCAGCAGACCACCAGAAGCTGGGAGAGAAGCATTTAGCAAGTTGTTCCTCACCATCTTCAGGAGGACCAACCCTGCGGACACCCCAGCCTCCAGGCTGTGAGGCAGTACATTTCTGTTACTTAGTCACTCAGTTTGTGGTGCTTGGTTACAGCAGCCCTAGCAAATAAATACAACCAAGTTCAGAGTGTTTCAAAGATCCAGACCTAACCCCTATCCCTCCCCTGTTGGAAACCTTTCATTAGCTTCCTCTCACCACAAAAATAAATGAATAAATAAATAATCCATATTTCATGTTCTGGTATTCATGGCCTTTCAAAATCTGGGCCCTCCCTACCGCTCCATCCTCATTCTCATCAAGGAGGCTAGTGCAGTGGTTCAGCTGAAAGAATCTGAGTCTGGGGCAGAGGTCATAGGGTTGAAGGGGAGGAAGGATCCAGGGAGATTCAAGAAACAATGGACAGGAATGAGAAGTGACTGATGTCAGTGGTGTGGCAGACCTGAAGAGCTTTAATCTGTAATCGGTAGGGAGCAGGAGAGGCATCAGCAAGCTGATCTGGGCTGTCAGGGAAGCTCCTAGAGAAGACAGCTCTCCAGGTGCTTTGCACAATGCCTAGCATAACAGGCGTGGAATAAATAATGAATGAATAAATGAATGATTCAACTAAACAAGGAAGGCTGGGCACGTGAACAGGCAGAGACTGGGAGGGGGTGGTAATTTAGGCCAGGGGACCCCAAAGCAGGGGAATCCACACTCACCTACCTGTTCGATCTCCCGGCAGCGCCGACCTAGAGCCTGGTACTTCCTGCGATTTAGTTCCCGCTGGCGCCGCCGCCGGCCCCGGGCTGCCTCTTCCTCTTCATCTCGCTCCCGGAGCCCCGAGCCGCCCAGACCCCCAGACACAAACTCCACTTCTGTCTCAAGCTCGCTCTCCAGGATGTGACCACCGAACAGCGGAGGCAGCGCCAGCTCCGACCCTGGTGGCGCTGAGAATTCTTCAAAGCCCACGGCTGCCATGGTCCTATAGGGTTGGAGGGCTCAGGTACCCTGAACCCTCTGCCCCCAGTCCCTCCTCCCTCAGACGTGGGCGTCCAGGCCCCAGCCCCTCCCTTCCCAGGACCCACAGAAGTTCGAGCCTTGAAGCCCTCCTCCCAGGATCCAGGAGTCCAGAACCCCAGACTCTTCCTCCCCGAGGATCCAGAGAAGTTCAAGGCCCCCTCCCCTCACTGAGACCCAGGAGTCCAGTCCTCCAACTTCTCAATACCCAGCCTCCTCCCCAAGGATGCTCGAGTACACAGCCCAGACCCTGAAGAGTTCTAAGCTAAAACAGTTACATGAACTACAATCCCCATCAGCCCTCATGGTACAGAGCGGATGGTTGCATATTATGCAGCGCAATGTCCTTTGGGATTGGTTAATTTCCCCCAAAGCCGCTTACCCTTCTCTCTGCTCCAGTTCCATATCTCCGAGGCTCACGACGTAAACCTCTAAATTACGACTTTTGCAAAACTACCCATCCCATCAGGCTTCACGGCAAAGCATCCGGAAGTTCGACGCTACACCTTCCGGGAGTTGTAGTTCCTTATTTCCGGCTCCGCTCCCCACCAACCTTCACCCCGACTCTCAGCTGTAAAGCCTTGCTTTCTCGTCTAATTTCGCCACCAATCGTCTGAGTTGATCCCGTATTTATTCTTGTCTCAATACCCTGTCGTTCGATTACGGCGACTCTCCGTTTAGCCGGCTCAGTCCTTAGCGGGCCAAGAGCAGGCGTCCCCTTGCCTCGCTCCTGCTCACCCCTACTTGGTCTAGCGGCAGGTGCTAATAAAGTTGTTCCAAATGCAGTCCGGAAAAACGTGAGGCAGGGGCCAATCAGGGCGTAGCTTTGCCTAGACAGTGGCGCGAGGGTGAGACGTCATCAGTGAGCGTCGACAACTGTTGGAAGTTAATTTCCTAGAAACCGTCGTGCAAGGAGAGAAGTGGTGAGTGTGATGGAGACGAGGGGAGGGCGGGAGGCCAGATTACTGTGTCTGGGGGATAGACGTGTGTAAGGACAAAGGCGGGCCTTGCTATACTGATAACCCAAAGATTTCAGATGTTCCTACAACGTTAGGCCTCTGGAGATCTGGCAAGAGCAAAAATGTTCCCTACCCTCTTAGAACGTTTTGCTTGGAGATACAGACTTAATCAAGTAATTATCTAAATAATCACAAGTGCATGAAGCGCCGTAAGGTAGCCACAGAGCGTGCGAAGTGTGTCGCCAAGAGAGGGATGCATGGGGCAGGGAGCTGGAATATAAGGTGAGAACTGAAGGCTAAGGAGGGCCTGAGCCAGTATAAAGTGAGGGGAAGAAGTCGGTAAGCTAAATAAATATGAGGAGGCTTGGAGGTCAAAGGGTATAGTGGCAGAGGTTGGCTGCAGTGAAGCGAGGTCATTGTACTTCTGTGCCAGGTGCTGCGCTGGTCACTGGGGCTAGTGAGCATTGAATAAAATGGACACGGTCCCTGTTCTCACAGAAAGTTTGGCTTAATGGAGAAGATGAGCATTAAACAAACTGTTAGAAATTTAGAGAATCTTAAGTGTTGTGGCCAGTTAAGGGGCTCATCATATAAAAGAGTGGTAGAATCTAGTATGGTGGTCAGAGAAGATCTGCACTGCAAGAAATAATGTTTATGCCCTTACCAGAGGGACGAAAAATAATATATTCAGAAACCTAGAAAAAGGAGATCATAATATGGTGGATATAAGGATTAAATAAAATCATTCATTCATTTACCAAATATTTCTTGAGTGCTTACTGTGTGCTAGATGGTGGGGATATAGCAGTAAACAGACAGATATGGTCCCTAGGTTTGCTAACAGTTTAGTAGGGGAACAGAGAATAGAGAACATGAAGAGGCACTTGAGTTTTATATATAGTGAGAGAGTTATGTTCTTTAAAGAAAGGAAGAGTTCGTCTTAGAGAAAATAAGGAGAGTTTTAGAGAAAGTGTGTGAGATTATAAAGGGACCTACAAAGGAAAGCTCTGTCTTATAAAGAGAAATGAGTTTAAAGGGGACATTGTGTCTTAGGGAGAGAGGAGGACATGAGGGGAAACCGATCTCATAGAGACAGCTGGACATCCAGGGATCTCAAACTGTCAGGTCAGGGGCCAAACCTGTCCTATAATCCTGTTTGGTTTGGCCTGTGCCATGGTGGTTTGGTTGGTTGGTTGATTCTTAATTTAAATTATTCATTTAAATAATAAAAAGAAACTTCAAACTGGGAGATTCCACAAAAAAACTCTGAATTTCTTACTCTTCTTGAAAAAATATTAGAAAACCTGGCAACATGGAGCCCACATTCCCACTGGCAAGGCATGTCTGAAGCTGAGCATCAGCTCGCCTTTACATGGGACATGAATTCTCTGATTCTCCAGGCTCCACTCCTCCCAGTTGCCTAGCCCCAAGCCAGCCTCACTCACCTTTGTCACCCATTTAGCCAGTAAGCATTGCAGTTTGTAGCCTTTGTTTTTATACTTTAGAGGAGGGTGGTGTGGAAGGGGAGGGGGAAAGGAAGGGGATTAGATTCATGGAGAAAGGAGAGGCGCAGGAGAGGGAAGATTGCTTATTTAGATAAAAAGAAGAAGTAGTGGGGTGGACAGAGTAGTGAGAATTGTACCTTGTAGAGTAAGTAGTGCTTCCTAATCTTTTCTTCTTCATGGGGTAAATGAGGAGGCCGCTCATGGTCATAAGTAATCTGGGGACGCTAGAAATATGAGACCTGTCTGGTTGCCCTGATGACTGAGGAGATCAGTAGTTTCGTAAATCTGTCCCCCCTTGGGGATCAAGAATTGGAGGCAGGGGCAGGAGGGCTCTGCTATAGGGAAAACAAATGAAAGGTTACATCTAAACAAGGGTCGATGCATCTTTTAAGTCTTAATGAGATGGTGGTATGTGGTGTGTGTTGTGCCTTGTTCAGTGACATGAGAGAGAGAGGATAGATGATTGATATGAGTTATGGCTGTACTTCATCTGGGTTCTAGGAGGCTTGTTCATGGATTAATTCAATAGGTGTTTATTGAGCATCTACTATGTGCCAGGCATAGTTAGGAAGCTGGAGGACAACACAAATGAAAATAGCTGTCCTTGTGGAGCCTGTGTGCTACTGGGGTCGATGAGGAAGGCCCTTCTTGTGGGGAAGCCCCTCTCAGTAATGAGGAGGAACCCAGCTGCTTCTCCCTGCAGGCTTCAGGATGTCTCTCGCAGACGAGCTCCTAGCTGACCTTGAGGAGGCGGCAGAAGAGGAGGAAGGAGGAAGCTATGGAGAGGAGGAGGAGGAGCCAGCAATTGAGGACGTGCAGGAGGAGACACAGCTGGACCTTTCCGGGGATTCGGTCAAGAGCATCGCTAAGCTGTGGGACAGCAAGATGGTGAGCAGGCAGTAAATGGAAACTCCTGGGAGGGCTGGAGTGGGGAGTGGCTCTTCTTGAACAGTCCTGGGTGGTGACTCTCTTGTCCTGTCCAAACAGTTTGCTGAGATCATGATGAAAATAGAGGAGTATATCAGCAAGCAAGCCAAAGCTTCGGAAGGTACCTTCTCCGTCCACTCACCCTCACCTATCTAATCTGGTCTCTGGCCAGACCCCTGGGCCCCTTTTAATACTTGTGGTTTTGAAAAGTTGGGGCCATCTCTCTCTCAGCCTTTTCCAGAGCCCCCTTCTTCTCTTGCAACACAACCCAGTCCCTTTCGCTACTAAAAACAGTCTACACTCCTTAGTTCTTGTTCTGTGCTGAGCGCTCAGCTAGGCTTCCCAAACTTAAGTGGGTCACATGAGCAGTTACAGGGGTTTTGCCATCTATAAACCGCTCATCTTACTTACTTCGTGTTTTCTTCCAGTCAATGTACTTTTCCCCTTAAATTTATCTCAGAGTAAAAGTTATCGCTACTGTGAATAGGAAATTGATATCATTTGGTAAATAGAAAGTAATCATAAACACATACTTCTATGATTATAAAAGCATCACCTAAAACCTCTTACTGCCAGCTTGGGGGCATGGTGGGTTATCGCTTGACTATCCAGACCAGTTCTTAGAGGGTTACCCTCTTACACCCCATTCTTCCTGTCAGGGTGGGGCTGTCATGAAATTCGGTGGCAGCACAAGGCCATGGGAGGTTGTCAGGCACTGGGGTGGTGTAGTCAGTGCAGAGTTTTGGGTGACTGACTTTTTTCTTCATTTCTTCAATGATTTTTGAGGCACCCCAGGGCTGGGTGAAGCAGACAGGCCAGGTCCTAGACAGCTATTGGTGAGAGAGGTGGAGCTGAGGACACGCAGGGGTCAGGGAAGAACTGAAGCATGAGCATGCACGCCAGGCCATTAGTCGGGCAGGGTTGGGGGGAACGGGGGGTGGGGGTCGTATGCCCAGGGAAAGAGAGCTGCATGGGCAGAGCCTCAGACTTGGTGGGGACAGGAGAGGCTGAAGAAAGTTCCAGATCCTGCAGGGTTTCAAATGCCAGGCCAAGAGCTTCTTGATTCAGAGAGCCATGGGAGCCATAAAAGTGACAATGTCAGGCCAGGCTCAGGGACTAAGTCAGACCCCATCACACCCAGTTGTCTGGTAGGGTGGCAGACATGACATGTCTCAGAAGCTGTGGCAGTCATGTCTAATGATTGTGGCAGGGTGCTGTGGGAGCAGAGGAGACATCCAACCCTTCCTAGAGGCGAGGGGAGGGTTCTTTGGTGCCTTCTGAGCCTTAAGGACCTAGAGGCATTTTGAGTGTCAGGGCACTGGAAGCAGATGTCAGGTTTGCCTTCTGCTGGCTCTGTGACATCAGGCCATGTCCTTCTGTTTCTTAATTTAACACCTACCTCCCTGGGTGGTATGGATGTAATAAGTTAGAACAGTGTCAGCCACTGAGACTACAGCTTTTGGTAATACTATCATTGTCATCATTATTAATATTATTACTATTATCAAAGCCTAGAGAAAGTTTTTCAGAAATAGATGTGAGAAAGGGATGGACTAGGGAGAGGGAATAGCATGTATGGAGGTCCAGAGAAGTGAAGCAGCCCCAAGGGTCAGGCACTGTAATCAGTCCCTTAATGGCTGCTGGAGTGTGATAAGACAGGTGGTGAGGAGAGCATGAGGCTGGATGGTGAGAGGCCAGCCTGTGGAGTCAGTGAGTCTACCAGGGTCCATGGGAAAACTCCAGGGTGCCAAGTGCCGTTCTGGAAACACACAGTCCTTGTCCTTGTGGGGCCTCAAATGACAGTATGGGCAGTTTGGCTGTTAGCTCCAGGGGGATGGGAAGCCCTGTGAAGGTTTAGTTCTTGGGCATGATGGGGTCAAGTCTAGACTGGCCTGGAGGGAGAAAGACAGGAGGTTTGCAGACACACCTGCCCTCTCCCAGTTGACCCTTCAGCCCCTCCTGCTCTCCTCCAGCCACATCTGCTGTCCACCCCCAGCCAAGGGTCGTGGGAGGGGTGGCTGCTGGGACACACACCCCACCAGCTATTTCTCACCCTCACAGTGATGGGACCAGTGGAGGCAGCCCCTGAATATCGGGTCATTGTGGATGCCAACAATCTGACTGTGGAGATCGAGAATGAGCTGAGTGAGTACAGGAGGGGCCAGCAGAGATGGCCCTGCCTGGTGTCCCCAAGGAAGGGACAGCAGCATCTTTGGCCACCTTTTCCCATGGCCTTTCCCAGGGTCCTGATTCCAAGCCCATGCTTTTAGCTCGAGTTCAGGTTCAGCTGCTATGACAGTGGCTTAAATAACAAGGAAGTATATCTTCCTCTCCTTTGAAAGTCCGGTTGAGCAGTCCAGGCTGCTGCCCTGGTGTAGCAGCCTCTGGGACCCAGGCTCTTTGTATCTTGTTGATCTGCTCCCTGTTTCGTGGTGCAAGGTGACTGCCCACCTCCAGCCATCACTTCTACATCCCCACCAGCAAAATGGGAGAGAAGAGGAGTGCACAATTTTATTTTTAAGGGGGTGACCTGGAATTAGCACATGTCACTTGTAGACCAGAACTAACTCATGTGGGCTCATCCAGCAGTGAGGGAGCCAGGAAATGTACCCTTTGTGCTGGGTGTCTAAGGCTCAGGGGTGTGGTTACTAAGGGAAAAGGGGAACTGGATGTCGGGGACAGCCAACAGAATCTGCCAGTCTCCTCATCAGACACCTCCTGTCCTTGTCCACCTCAGACATCATCCATAAGTTCATCCGGGATAAGTACTCAAAGCGGTTCCCCGAACTGGAGTCCCTGGTCCCCAACGCACTGGATTACATTCGCACGGTCAAGGTGAGTGAGGGGAGTGGGGGCTCAGGGAGAGCAGACTTCTTGAAGCCCTAGTGTGAAGAAAAGCAGGGCCCTGCTCTGAGACCCCCAGTCTAGGGCAAAGGCTCCCCTTGCTTGGCTTTTGGCCTGAGATGGATGGGACCAGGGAACCGATGAAAGAACTAGGATGGGTAGTGTTGGAGATCCCAGCTGCCTCCCTTGCCCTCTCAGGTCTGGAGATACTGGAGAGGGGTGACCAGTGGCCTTGCTGCTGCCCGCTGCCCAGCGTGGAGGCATGGAGCCTGGAAAGGACTTTCTCATGGCTCCTTTCTGAGGTAGAGGGGTGGAGCTTGTTGAGGTCCATAGAGAAGGGAAGCAGCTGAGGGGATGCCCCACTGCCCTGCCAGCACTCATCCATTTGTGGTCAGAGCAGGTGCTATTTAAGTCGAGATCTGAAGGCTGACAAAGGGGCAGCCAGGCAGAAATTCGGGGAAAGTAGTGTTAAGTGCCAAGACCCCAAGACAGTAGCAAGCCCTGGTGGATTCAGGGGATGAGAAATTAGAAGTGATGAGGTGAAGTTAAAAAGTCACATCACATCTGACTCCTAAGCCTGCAAGGGTCAGGTGCAAGTGAAGACAGGGACACTATCCAGGAGGTGAGGGCAGCGGCCAGTGATGTCCATGCACGGAGGTGATGGGGTCAGAATTACATTCTGAGTTAACCAGGCAGCAGGCCTGTTGGGCAGTGGATTGTCCATGGGTGGCCAGTTGCTCTGGTTTCTTTCTGGACCAGCCAGTGCAGGGTAGCCAGTGCTGATGCTTTGAGCAGTGATGTTCTCAGAACTGGTAGGGGCAGCAGAAGCACCCTGCATACAGACTCCAATTTTCCCAGCATCCCTAGAAGAGACCCTGGTGGGTATAGGAACAAGGGAAAATCTGGAGCCCTCCTGAGTATGTGTGCCCCTCCATGGCCTCCTGAGTGTGAGTGCCTCCCCCACTCCCCCGTGGTCTCCTCAGTTTGTGTGCCCAACCCCCTGTGGCCTCCTGAATGTGCGTGCCCCCCATGACCTTCTGAGTGTGCACATCCCTCTATGACCTTCTTCCTGCAGGAGCTGGGCAACAGCCTGGACAAGTGCAAGAACAATGAAAATCTGCAGCAGATCCTGACCAATGCCACCATCATGGTTGTCAGCGTGACAGCCTCCACCACCCAGGGGTATGTACCCAATGGGGAGATAGCACTAAGGCCTGCCTCAGCCACAACCATCAGCAGATGATGATCTCAGGGTCCCAGTGGCACAGGTGTCTGTCTCAGGGAGACGGTTCATTTCAACTCCCCACTTGTTTAATGAGTGGGTCCTGTGAGCCAAGCACTGTACTTGGCTCTGGGGGTCCCCTGTCAGTGAGGAGCCAGCCTGCCCCCACCCAGGAGCCTATAGTCTTGGGGGCTGAGACAGAGAGGGAGCCTGTAATCAGAAGTGAAGGTAGGGACTTTGTTTTGGCTCCCTTGTTGGCATCTACGCCTTGCCTAAGAGGCACCACCTTTAAACCCCCAAACAGATTCCTCCCTTAGGCTGTCATCTTCTTCATCAAACAAATGTAGCCAGGCACTGTACTGAGGATGGGGTTACAGACTCAACAGAGCAGAGGTGGCCCCATCCTCTCCATGCTTCTTTCTGAGAGGATAAAGACGCATGCATAGATCAAAGGCTGAAGGGCAAGTATTAGGTGCAGAGGGATGGTGCCTACCAGAGTGGGTTTGGTGGCTTTCTGAAGGAGGTGATGATGCAGTCTTAGGTAGGGACCAAGCTCTCCAGGGGGAAAACAAGCAGGCCCCTAGTTTGTCACTGCTGTGGGGTGTTTGCCTAAAGCTGCACACATGTGTGTGCGCACATCTGGGTGGATGTGGGTGACCACACCAGTCAGGCAGGAGACCCAGAAGGGGCTGGGTCCATCCCAGCCCCATGTCCCTCCCCACCCCACCCCCACAGGCAGCAACTGTCAGAGGAGGAGCTGGAGCGACTGGAAGAGGCCTGTGACATGGCACTGGAGCTGAGTGCCTGCAAGCACCGCATCTACGAGTATGTGGAGTCGCGCATGTCCTTCATAGCACCCAACCTCTCCATCATCGTCGGGGCATCCACAGCTGCCAAGATCATGGGTGAGCCCGGGGCCAGGCACGGGGGCCTCAGCGCTCTCCACAGAAGAGGGGCTCTGGTCCTGGCCATGTGTTAGGGCTGAAGGCAGGTCCCCTCCTCTCTGGAAGCTCTCTGCAGTCTCAGAGCACCTGCCTCTTGGTTCCTGTCCCCTTCAAGCAAGAAACACCTGCTGGGGAGTTCAGCACAGCAGCATGCTAGTCAGTTCAGGCCGCTGTCACAGAGACTGCAGGTGAGGTGGCTTCAGCAACCCAGATTTATTGTCTCCCAGTCCTGGAGGCTGGAAGTCAGAGATGAGGCATTGACAGGGCAGGTTCCTCCTGAGGACTCTATCCTTGGCATGCAGACAGCCATCTTGTCCCTATGTCCACATGTGGTCATCCCTCTTTGTGCATCTGTGTCCTAATCTGCTCTTACAAAGGACACCAGCCAGATTGGACGAGGGCCTATCATGTTACCTTATCACCTCTGTAAAGGCTTGTCTCCAGATTTGGTCCCATTCTGAGGTACTGGGGAATGAGGACTCCAACACAGGGAGTTTGGAGGCCACAGTTCAGCCGCTAGAAGCTGCCCTGGGGGCATGTGTGTGCAGTCACAGGGCAGAAGGAAGTGTGGTTTCAAGGCAGGATAAACTCGGGTGTGGGTTCTGCTTCTTTACATTGAGCTCACATCCTTGGGCAGGTGGCTTTACATGCCTCAGTTTCCCCAATGGTGTGCTAGTTTCCTACAGCTCTGTACCAAGTGACCACACATGAAGCAACTTGAACAACACAATTTCTCATCTCATTCTGAAGGTCAGGGTCCTCCACGGGCCTTGCTGGGCTAAGGTCCAGGTATAGGCAAAGCCACGTTCCTTTCTGGGGGGTCAGAGAGGACCTGTTCCCATATTTTCCAACTTCTAGAGGTGCCTGTTTCCCCTTGGCTCGTGGCCCCTTCCTCCATCTTCAGTCTCCTCTCTCGCTTCTCTGACTCTAGCACTACCTTTCTCTTCCACTTATATAAGGACCGTGTGGTTACATAGAGCCCAGATCCTCCAGGATAATCACTCATCTTGGGGTCCTTTACTCGCTTGTGTCTGCCAAGTCCCTCTGGCCATAAAAGGCACCCTAGTGTAGGTTCTGGGAAATACAGTGAGCTGTGGGAGTCATTCTGCTCCTGTATGGTTTACCACAGCTGTATTGGAGGCTTGTTTTAAAGTTTCATTTGATTAATGAGATAGTTTCCCTAACCCTTAAAAGCACTCAGAACCAGCCTGGCTTACAGCAGACCCCATCAGAGGTAGAAGTACTTCCCGACCGTCTTTTTCCCATCCTTGCACCTACCAACAAGCTTGAGGGTGCTCCCCAGGGCAAGACTGTGTGGATTCTCTGATTCTGGGGTAGAGTTCCTATTGGGCCACTTGCTTGCTGTGCACCCTCAGGCAAATTGCCTGACCTCTGTGAGCCTCCCCGCTTTAAAATGTGGCAGGTCCTCCCTGGTGGGGCCACCAGAGGATCTGACCACTTATTTAAAGACACATGACAGATGCCCCTGCTTCTTCCTCCCTCCTGCTCTAGGGGTGGCTGGTGGCCTGACCAATCTGTCCAAGATGCCCGCCTGCAATATCATGCTGCTGGGCGCCCAACGCAAAACGCTGTCTGGCTTCTCATCCACCTCTGTGCTGCCCCACACTGGCTACATCTACCACAGTGACATCGTGCAGTCCCTGCCCCCGGTGAGCCTGGTCCCCTTGAGATAACCATGTGAGCTCCTACAGGTCAGCCCTGTGCTCCTCGGTCCCCATCAGTCACAGCTGACAACAGTGCTAGGAAGTTGAGGACAGGGTTGCATGGGGCGAAGAACAAGGACAGTGGGGGGAGTTCCCTGGTGGTGTAGCGGCTTAAGGCTTCTGCACTGGCGCTGTCAGTGCTGCGGCCTGGGTTCGATTCTAGGCCAGGGAACTACCCACATACAAAAAAAAACAACAACAAAAAACAAAACAAAACAAAACAAAAAAAGGACAGTGGAGCAGTTGCACTGGGCTGGGATTCCTACAGTGCCACTTCCCAGTTGGGTGACCTTGGGTAAGAGGTGATCTGTGTACCTCTGTCTTTCCATCTATAAAGTGGGGAAAATGGAGCCTGCCTCACTGTTGTGACGAGGACTCACCCAGGTCAGCCCTTGCAGCTGACAGGCGATGTAAGTGTTAGTTTGTGGGTCCATGGTTTCCTCAAACCACCCTCAGGTTGAGTGACCCACTATAAGGACCCATAGAACTCACCAGAGCTGACCCACTCGGGGTTTATCACAGTGAGAGGACAGTAACGTCAGCCAAGGGAACAAGTGCGAGGGGTGGTCCAGGAGTACCAACCTTGGTGCGTTCGTGTCCAGTTTGACTGATACCCTGTAACGCGAAGACCCCACCCTAGATCACAAGGTCATACTCTTAGGGCTAGGCTAATTCTTCACTGCACACCACACACAGCTGCTGCTAACTTTAGTATTTTTATTGTTATTATTAAGTGCCACTTGTGCCTGCGGATTTCATGTGTCCATTCTTGGTGTTTCCCAAAACACAGGCCACCTTCCCTTCATGGCACATAACATGGTTTTTAGTGATACACTGCATATTTTCTAGTTTCGTCATAACGAACTTATTTTTTTGGTATTTGGTAATCTGCCATCTGTAGCAGTACCATTAAGTTGTCTATGCACATGGGGTTTTTTAAAAGTAGATTGACAGGAAACATGGACAACAATCGTTTGCCACCATCACACGTTATTACAGTGACAATGCGGCATAAAGGTGAAATGCGGACAGGCAGAGATTGAGCCCGTGGCGCTAGAGCTTTGGGATCTCAGTCATCTCATTGACTCTTTGCCTTGACTCGGCCTCCTTTTTCCATTCTTCCAGGATCTGCGGCGGAAAGCAGCACGGCTGGTGGCCGCCAAGTGCACGCTGGCAGCCCGCGTGGACAGTTTCCACGAGAGCACAGAGGGGAAGGTGAGGGCGTCTGTGCACATAGGTCTGTGGTCTGTCAGGAGGCCTGCCACATACAAGCCGTGTCCTAACAGGGCAGGTGGGCGTGTCCATCTGCGGCCCCTGCTGAGGTCAGCTTCCCCTCCCCCTGGGGTATCGTTTCCTGTTGGTGCTGCTTTAACAAAGGACCACAAACACGGTGGCTTAGAGCAATACTGAATATGATTGCACAGTCCCATAGGCCAGAGTCCAGAGTGGGCCTCACTGGGTTAAAAGCAAGGTGTCTGCAGAGTCTTTTCCTTCTGGAGGCTTAAGGGGAGGGTCCGTTCCCATGCCTTTTCCAGCTTCTAGCAACCACCTGTGTCCTTTGCCTCATGGCTCTTCCCTCCTCTTCAGAGCCAGCAGCACAACATTTCCCGTCTCTGCCTCTGCTACTGTCTTCACAAATCTGACTCTTTTAAGGGCCTTGTGATGACATTGGGCCCACACTGGTCCTCTTATACTGTCCCTATCTTAAGACCCAAAACCTGACCACATCTGCAGAGTCCCTTTTGTCACGTTGGGTGACATGTTCACAGTGATCAGAGATTCAGACATGGACACATTTGGGAGTGGGAGGATAATTTTTTGTCTGCACTTGTTATCATGCAATAATTACTCAGGTGACCCCTGTGTTCTGTGACAGACTTGTTCTGTGAGAGTAGAGATGTTTTTTGTCTGTGCATTGTTCAAGCACCCACTGGCATAGCAGTCAGAGCTTCAGTCTTTCTCACCAGTGGTCTCATCTGGGGGTTCAGGGTAAATGGCACAGACAAAAGCCCTGCCTACATGGCATTGACATTCTCACTGGGGGACAGTAGCAGGTAAAGCGGTGGTGTGTCCAGTGGTGCTGAGTTAATGCTGAGAAGAAAAATGAAGGGCTTTGGGAGACAGAGAGGTTGGCCTCAGGGAGAGCTTCCTTAGAAGTTGAGGGTTTCATGTAGACCTGAGTAAAGTTAGCAAGTGAATCACCTGGATACTTGGAGGAGGGAGTGGACAGTGCAGAAGCCCGGAGGCTCGAGCTCAGTGAGCCTGAGAGAGGCGGCTGGTGGGAAGGGGAAGACCATGGGGCTTTGTGCCTGGGGGATGCTTGGCTTTAGTAGAGGTACTGAGAGGGGCTGATTTCTTGAAGAGGAGCCCCATGGTATTTGCAGAGTGAGAGAGAAACAACATAGTGGAGGCTGGTGGACTCCTAGGCGTCCCCATGTGCTTATGTGTGGAGAGAGAGGGCAGGAGGTGGGGTGGGCAGGAGTCCTGTGTTTGAGAGGTTGCTTGTATCTGGATGTCGGGTGTCAAGGAGACAGCATTCAGAGGAGAGTCTGGGAGCTACCTGGTCATTGGTGGAGCTTAACCCTGGAGAGCCAACTGCAGCCGAAATCCTCAGGATTGGATACAGGGTGCGCCCCCTGGGCAGATTGACAGGGAGACCCCACCCGGCCACCCACAGGGCAACTGTAGCACCCTCTCCCCTCATGTTCACCCCAGGTGGGCTATGAACTCAAGGATGAGATTGAGCGCAAGTTTGACAAGTGGCAGGAGCCACCACCCGTGAAGCAGGTGAAGCCACTGCCTGCGCCTCTTGATGGGCAGCGCAAGAAGCGAGGCGGCCGCAGGTGGGCCCCTCGGGACTAGCAGTGGAGGGTTGGGGGAAGTGGCTCACACGGTCCCTGCTGAGTCCTGCATGTTCCTGTCCCAGGTACCGCAAGATGAAGGAGCGGCTGGGACTGACCGAGATCCGGAAGCAGGCCAACCGCATGAGCTTTGGGGAGGTCAGATCCCTGAAATCCACCACTGCGGGACCCCAGGGTCCCTTCCCCACCGCACCCCCACCTCCTGCTGCATTCTTGCCTTCTCATCCTATGGCTCTGGTCCCCCTCAGACCTGGGCACCACCCCAACCTCCTCCTTGGTTTCCTGGCTTGGCTCTTGTCTCCCTTCTCTACCCATCCAGCCCCAAAGGGGTCTACACAACCAGCATTAGCACCAGCCCCACGCCCAAGGCTCCTGGTCAACCCAGGCTGCTCGTTCAGGCACTGCAGGCCTCCCCTGCTCATCCCTTCCCATGCCTCACCCCTGTCAATCTCATTATCTGATCCAGTCATTCTCCCAGTCCCACAAGAACCAGCTCAGATGCCATTTCATCAGTGAAACCTGTTCCAGTTCTACACAAACAGGGTCCCTTCTAACCTGTCAGCCTGTGGAGCAGTAACAGGACCCAACTCCTTGTGGGCCCCAAATATCACCTGGGTCCTCAGCAAGACTCACTGTACTTGGGGCCCAGAGGGCACCTGAACAGGTGCCCACAGGAGCAGCTGAGCTGATTGAAGGGGTAAATAACTCCATGATGCCTTCCCCTCCCCCAGATCGAGGAGGACGCCTACCAGGAGGACCTGGGCTTCAGCCTGGGCCACCTGGGCAAGTCGGGCAGTGGGCGGGTGCGGCAGACACAGGTGAATGAGGCCACCAAAGCCAGGATCTCCAAGACGCTGCAGGTACAACTGGGCTCGGGTGGGTGGGGGTGAGTTAGATGGGGGTGGGACAGTCCTTTCACAGCTGGTATCTCCCTTCCCCCCACAGCGGACCCTGCAGAAGCAGAGTGTGGTATATGGTGGGAAGTCCACCATCCGGGACCGCTCCTCGGGGACCGCCTCCAGCGTGGCCTTCACACCACTCCAGGTACCTGCTCAGCTTGCCTGCTGGGGTCAGGAAAGCCCCTTCCTCACTGGGCTTCCGCTGCTTTGCCTGTTCACATGGGGTGGGGGTCGGGGGGGACATTGTCAGAGGCGAGGCCACCTCCCCACCCATTTTTTTGTCTTTCTCCCCTGCCCAGGGCCTGGAGATTGTAAACCCACAAGCAGCCGAGAAGAAGGTGGCTGAGGCCAACCAGAAGTATTTCTCTAGCATGGCTGAGTTCCTCAAGGTCAAGGGGGAGAAGAGTGGCATCATGTCCACCTGAGGGTCTGTGCCCTGGGTGGCCGCCCACTGAAGGGACACAGAGGCCCCATGAGTCTGAAGGGGACAGGGTCAGGGCTGGGAGGTTGCTGAAGGGAGAGCCACCCTGCCATCAGCTGGTGCCTGGACTGTCCAGGGTGGTACGAAGGGAGGCCCAGCCCCCAGTGCTGAGATTGTGATCTCATTGCAGAGATGGGGGGAGGATGCAGAGCCAGTCTTTACCATACATCATGTTTTTTGTTTTAACTGGGAAAGGAGATACTTTTGTAAAAACTGCTATTAAAAGCACATTGTAAGGCTCTTTCTCTGGGAGTCATTGTCAAACACCTGGATAACTGGAGGAATCAGCTTCTGGGTTTGAGGGATAGAACTTGGGTTCCCAATCCTGGTAGTTTCTGGGGCCCATAACTTCCTTGTTGGAGTCATAGGAAGAGGAGCACCCTCTCTGACCCTTTGGGGAACATCAGTCTTTTTAGCACCCAAGCAATGTGTGTGCTGAAAGCTTGGCTTTCAAGGCAGGCCAACTTGGGTAGTCATGGGCAAGCGGCTTCCACACTCACCTCGAGATGTCCAGGAGGCACTGAGCACTGATTGGGCTGGTGACTGCACAGTCGTTATTTCCATCTGGTTTTTGCTGGTGCTCCCCACTTGCTATGCCAAGCCCAGCTCAGGTTGAGCTCACTCACTGCTGTAAACGCTCCTGCCAGGTATATGAAAGGAGACCCCAAGTCTGTCTTGGGAAGTGGGCCCAGCTAAGGCTGTGGGAATACCTGGACTACAGACAGGTGGAGGAAAGGCTATCCTGCTGGGGAAGGGCTTCAACAACTGGGCACATGGCCTGAGACCTTGGTTATTCTGCAAGGGTTAATTCAGGGTTAGCACCACTCATAGCCCCATCTGCCTTGTGACCTGAGTTGGGCTTCACAGTGACACAGGGGAGTCCCTTACCTGTGAGGTCAGTGTCCCTCAGTTACTGTGGGATAGGAAGAAACTTTCCTTTACCCTCAGGGTTGTTTTGGCTGGTCCAATAATCAAATGAAACAGATTAACAAGAGAAAATAACCAAATTTAATACATTATCTCTGATAATCTCATACAATGGGCATGGCCCCTAATTAAAATTCCTCTAGATAGGGGAGGGAGCAGAAGTTTCCCTTGAGCCTGCAGAGTCTTGGTTGCTACCACTGAGGCACCTAACAGGGTGGCTTGTTCTGAACCCCTACATTACCTAGGAAGTGGGTGCATAGGCAGGAACCAACCCGGCAGGAAGGTTATGCCACTTGTCTCTGCCCATCTCCTGCTCTCCAACACAGCCTTTTCCCTGGGTCTGGTCTGAGATCTCCCTCTTCTATTCCTCTCTGGGCCTGCCATGTCCTCTCTCTCAGGGCTCTATCTCTGGACTTCAGGGGCACTCTGAATCTCTTCCTGTATGTCAGAGTCTGGACACCTGAGAGCTTCCTTCAAATGGCCAAATTATGCCAGATCACATGACTGTTTCCCAAAGTTTATCCCTGAGCCCTTAGATCAGCCATGTGTAAAAGTGACATCCTTTGCTGATCTTTGCTTTGGGGCCTGCCAGGGAAGGGCCATCTGTGCACAGCTCCTCAGAATCCCCACCTCCCCCAGCCAGAGTGAATCTAATAGAGATGGGGGAATCTCAGGAAAGAATCTGAGTCACCTGGCCCTGCCATCCCTTGTACACTTACAACAAAGATCCTTGAAATTAATGTGCTTCAGAATTATCTGGAAGGCTTGTTAAAATGGGCTGCTGAGTCCAGAGTTTGTGATTCAATTGGTCTATGGCAAGCTCAAAAACTACATTTTTAATAAGCTCCTGGGTGATGTTTATGCTGCTGGTCCAGGCACCACACTCTTGAGAACCACCATTCTAGAAAATCCTGTGTATCCTGTGTGTTAGAATTATCTCAGGAATTCTAGAAATTACTTCTGTTTCCCTTCCCCCAGAAATTCTGATTTCATTGGTCTAAGTATCTGGATTTTTTCTGAGCCACTGAGATGATACTGATGTGCATCCAAGTTTGAGAACCAGTGCACTGGATCTTTGCTACTCATAAGTGTGAACTGTGGACCCTACGGTCACCTGGGAACTTATTTGAAAAGCAGAATCTGGGACCTCTTGGATCAGAATCTGCATCTTAACCAGCCCCCAAGTGATTCCTAGAAAGACAGGCATTGCCCCATCCAGGGTCCACCCTTTGAATAGCAAAGCTCTATCTCTAGATCAACAACTCAAGCTATGAGCACAGGGACCACCTGGAAAGTTTCAAGTATAGCTCTCTGGGCTTCACTCCCCAGGTTTGTGTGGACCTGAGAACATTGAACTTTTACAAGCATTCTTCCCTCCCTTGCCACAGGCGATGCCTATCAGTTCTACATGCAGCCCTCTTGGATTTATCTGACTGTCCTTCATGTAGAGGAGATGGGCAATGCCAAGTCAACCAGAAGGCATTCCTCACATTCATTAATTCAGCAATGGGTTACTGTGCTTCCTGGGGATGCAAAATCCGGAGGGACAGACTCGAATAATTATGAAAATAATGGCAGATCAATCCGAATGAACAGGGCTCACAGGAGTATTCTGCACGGAAGGTGAGGGAAGTTCCGCGCCCGCCCCCCCAAAGATCTGAAAGACTAGGCGTTTGGAGGCAACCGTGGGAAAGTTCGCGTAATCTTCTCATCTGTATCTTACAACACCGAGGAAACGGAGGTACAGAGAAAAAAGTTACTGTCCCACAGCCACATAACTATAAGAGGCAAGACAAAAACTCCACGCCTCCGTGGCGCTTTCCAATTAATTCAGCTATGCGTGGTGCCAGTGACTTGGGCCGCTATCTCCTACTTCCTTCCTGCCTTCCTTCAGCAAGAACTGAGTCTCAGAGATCTGCCAAACACAAGCACCTGGAGAAAGACGATGCAGCTGAGCAACAGGGAACAGCCTGCCTGGCCAGCACACTAGGGATGCAGAAGGATGCGGACAGTTCCTGAGCCAGACTGCTACGTACACCCTGCTGTACACGCTTTAGGAGTGGGTTCTGCCCACTCGCTTATGCTATTGGACAAACTGGGATGAACG
>PVJL010010883.1:0-46416 GCA_004026885.1 Lyroderma lyra
CACAGTGTTTTCTTATAAGTCATCAGTGATTTTTCTGGAAATTATCTCTACCAAAATTAAGAAACTGGGTTAATTTGATTATGATTTGAGGATCTGCAATGCTTAGATCTTAAAACTTGGGGTTTGGAGTCCACTTCAGGGTGACGTCAGCAGAGTCACACTGCAGGTGGGTGGTGACACTTTGCACCTGCCTTTAGCTAGTTGTCCCTGATGTAACTGCCTTCTCCTGACCCACTCGCCGCATGGTCAGCACTTACTTAGAGCCAGCCACCACCAGCCCCCTGCTCGGCATTTCTTTCCCGGAACGCCCACTCCCCGCTTCTCAGCCTGGTCATTGTCCTCTCAGTGTCTACGGTCTCACATTCTTGCACCCCAGTCAGCACGTGTCCCCTTAGCCTGTGATGCTATGTGAGCCTCAGGTGTAGCACCTGCCAGGTGCTGTCCCACTTGTCCATGCACACATCTGCTTCAGGGTGTCACAGGACAGGACTAGGAGCTTGCCGTCTTTATCTTTTACATTGCCTACAGCACCAGTGTCGCACATACACTGAGTGTTTGCTGAAATGAGTGCTTCAGTTACTGAAGTGAGCAAATGAAAGTGGAAATGATGAGAGATCTTTAAGGGGACCTATAAATAGAAGGAAAACAGATTTACAGATTGGCTCACCTAGTAGAACATGATTTGACAGGAAAGTCAAGAGGAAGAGGTTATGGGCTGCCCTGCTCGCGAACCTCCCAGAACAGACCCACCAAAGGCAGTGATGAAACAGCATGCTGATCATAGAGCTATCCATGAACACTCTTGGTTAATCCAACACTCTTGTCTCAAAGTGGATTTGGTATTTGATACCCTCCTTGGACCCTGAGGTGCCAGAGGTGCCTCGTGAGATTCTGATGGGCAGGGAAATGTCAAGATAACTTTATGTAAGTGTGTGTGCGGGCCCTGGGGACCATCTTTCAGGAGGCTGGGTGTGCTGCCATATGTAGTGAGGGTAAGGGGAGAGCATAGCACCCATGATGAACACATGATGGTGACATGGGTACAGTTAGAGGTGGCTCCCAGCTGTGAGCTCCTGAGCCTCGTGCATGGCAGCTGAACATCTGTGGGGACTTGCAGTGTCACAGGCATTGCTTTTTGTGCCTTCATAGGTTATGTCACTTAATCGTCACTTCAACCTTTTAGGTGGAAACCGTTGTTATCCCTGGTTTACAGATTAGGAAACTGTGGTTTGAAAAGGTTACACACCACATAGCTATTAAACATCAAGGCTGCAAATTGAACCCAGGTGTCACTCTCAAGCCAGTACTCTTGCTGCTATTCAAAATCAGAGAGATTTGGGAAAGAGAATCAGCAGAACTCATGGTTCAACTAAAACCTTAAAATGTGAACTCGGGTGGGAGTCTGAGATTTGGCCAGTAAGTGGAGCAAAGAGAACTTAGATGGCTGATGTGTAGTTCAGTGTAGGTTGGTACCATCACATTGAAACAAGTTTGAAATTGTCTCCAAACTTGAATTTGTTCTTATCCAGCAACCCAGCAATTACCCAACAACCCAGCAATCCCACTTCTGAAATCTCCTTGACAAACTCTTACACCTGTGTACTGGGAGGTTATGTGTAAAACGCTCATAGCACCATTGTTCAAAATGAAAAAGGTAGAAATAATTCAAATACCATCAACAAGAGAGTAAGTAAATAAACTGTGGAATACTGTATAGCAGTGAAAGTGGATGAGTTATAGTTTTTTTTTATCAACAGGGATAAATCTTAGAAATATAACAAGTTAAAATCAAATTTCAAAAGCATACAAAGAGCATCATATTGTTTTTTAATACAAATAAAAGACAAACAATACTAAGTTATGCAATGTGTAGAAATACCTGGATATGTGGCTAAACTATCAATAAAAGCAAGGGAATAATAGACACAAAATTCAGTCTCATGGTCATACCTGGAGAACTTCTAGAAGCACGAGGTAGCATCAGCGATGCCACTGGTCATTTATTTCTAAACTTGAGGGATGGGTTCCCAGGTGTATATGGGGACTGTCTGGAAAGTACCCAGCCATGTAATGTGAAAAACAGGCATTTATGGCTAGATTTATTCTGGATATCCCTTGTATGTGAAACATACTCTTTTGTTTATTGGATATTTCATAATTTTTAAAATAGAAAAAATATGAATACCAAGCCTGAGGACTAGAAGGTAGATTTGGTCCTTCTGATGATTTAGAGAAATTCTGGAAGGGCTGGCTGCCTTGACCCAAGGATAAAACTCTTTCACGGGGATGTTGGCATGAATGTGGCAGTTGGATGTTAGGAGCAACAGAGTTTCAGAGCAGGGTCAGGGCGGGCAGACCTGGATTTGTCACCTTCTGCCTCAGTTTCCTTTCCTCTAGAACAGGAGTTGTAATATTTGCCTCACAGGGTTGTCGTCAAGATTAAGATTAAACAGGAATGGAGATAACGCATGGGGTACAGCACGAGCCACAGTGATTACGCAGTAATTGGCGAACTTGCAATCAGGATATGTGCTCATCGGGGTGCACGCTTCTGGGGTGTTGTAAGGAGTGTAAGACAGACCTTGTCCTCTGTGGGCACAGAGATGAAAATGTGGTTCAGTTAGCAAGAGAAAAGTAGAAAGATGTTTGAAAAAAAATCAGTCTTATTTAGGCTTAGCCATAAACTTCCTTTTATACTTAATGTCAGGATTGACATGATCACTTTAAATCAGTCTGTGTCTGTTTTTTTTCTTTTTTTCCTTGTAATTTCAGCAGTGGGAAATTTGGTGCTTGTTTTATACCAGGACTTTGTAAGCAAAGTGACCTAACCTTGTATGCTGCACGGCCGGGGCTCCGGCTGTGGAAGGCTGACATCCAGGGGACTGTTCAAGCCACATTTATCTTAAAAGACGTCTTTGCCGGAGGAGTGAAGCCTTTCGAACTGTACCCACGGCTGGAATCCTGCGACAGGGGAAGTGGCAGCTTACCTGAGAAGCACCTGGGGCTTGTTTCGTGTTTCTTCCAAGAGGGCTGGGTGTTGAGTTGGAATGAATACAGTGTTTACCTTCTGGACACCATCAACCAGGTACGTGAGGTGGCTGCACCACCTGTGTCGTCCCGCCGAAGGTGGTTGGGAGCTGTGTAGATTCTAGGGCTTTCCCTTTTCCTTTGGCCCAGTCCGGGAAATCAAATGAAAGTTTGGTTGTTTTTGTAGATGTAAAACAATATTTGGATTTGACATTCATAGTTGTGCCTCCTGCCAAGAAAATGTATGTTTTTTTTGTATTTAGGCACAAAATTAAACTTGTTCTTCATGGCCTGTTTGCATCACATTTTTTCTGACAAGCAAATGGCTATGAATGAATTCAATGAAGACCCAGGCACGGCAGGCCCAGTGACAGGGAGTCGCTTCCCAGGCCTCCCCGGCACAGCGCCAAGTGGAGCAGAGGTCTCTCTCTAGCTTTCGTTTCAGACAGCCACGTTGTTTGGCCGTTTTTGGTCCCTCTGCTCAGTGCTGTGTTTTGGATAAGTTTCCAGCATCATACAATCATGGTTGGAATCGATTTCTGTTGAGATCAGCATGGTAACAGGCTATTAGGGTTAGCTTTGGCTATAAGAACTTTAAAAAACCCACGCCTATTCTGTTGCAGTCTCTCCTTGTCTTCAGAGCAGGGCTTTTGCTCTTGCAGACGCCCTCCCGTCCCACCTCTGCCCCATTCTCCCACAAGCACAGCTTCGCTGTGGAAATGAAAGTCCTTTGTAGTCAGTGTGTCCGCGGACAGTGGAGTCACCTGCACCTTGTTGAAGCCTTGTTTAAATGTTTCTGAATTTATTGGGGCGACTTTGGTTAATAAAATTATATAGGTTTCAAGTGTACATTTCTGTAACGTTAATACATCGCTTGGGGCTCTTGAGCCATTTTCCTGCTCAAACCTGCTCCTACCTCTTTGGAGTGTACTTTCTCTTCAATAAACTATCTCTTTGTTGCACCTCAAAAGAAAAAAGAAAAAAAAATACATCACCTGCATACTGCATCACCCAAGCTTCCTTACTTGTTCTCAACTGGGCCTGGCTGGTTTGGTGGAAAGAGGGCTGACCAGAGGAGGCAGGACCAGGCTGGAACCTTCTTCCTCCTGAAGGATTCTGGCACGTTCCGCCTCTATGCCGCCGCCCCTCCTCCACCTGGCTTGGCTTCCTTACCTGGAACATGTGAGGGGAGGGGAAGTGGGACGGGGCCACCAGGGCGCCTTTTCGCTCTTTGTTTTTTAAGGAACATTTTGAACAACATCTTTGTGTTCTTCCCCTGTGACAGAGAACTTAACTTTTCTTCTTTCTCCAGGTACTCTTTGAACTTGATCCTACTTTTTAATTAGTGAGCTGAAGATGCTAGGTAATTGTACACCCGTTCCACTCTTCTGAGCACTTCCCCAGTGCCTTCTCCAGAAGGTGTAATTAACTTCAGTTTACAGGTGGAGGAATGGCGACAGAAGGCTGTCCCCACGCAGGCATGGCCACCATCAGAGCCTGAACAGGCAACATGATGGGCAGCTTGCAAACAATGTCATGTGTCTAGCTGTTCATCAGGATTGTTTAAGAATTAACAAAGAACTTAGGCCTTTTTCTCTTCTACAGTGAACTGTCTCTTATTCATACTATACTGAAAAGCAAGAAGTTTTTAAAAATCAGTGCAGTCTCAGGAAGTCCTGTGCTTTGTTTGCTGTCTGAGTGTACATGACGTTAGGGGAACGCTCCATCCCTCTGTTTACTCATTCAGAACCAGGGTCGAGTATGTGCTAGTCTCTCCCATAGGTGGACCTAAACCTGTTGGCCCGTTATTCCAGCCCAGCAGGGACGTGCTGGATGGGGGTTTGTGTACAGTGCAGTGAGTGGTGAGGGGTCCTGGGCATTGGGAGGAGGGTATGAACACTTCCCAAGGATGTGCCATCTGAGTCGAGTTGGAACTATCCCAGGAACAAGGGACAGGAAAAATACTTAAGCACAGGCATAATATGGGGGAACAGGGTGGGCTTGGACTGGTTGCTGCAGGCACCTGAAGCATTCACAGTTGTGGGAGGCCACAGGCTGGTCCCCAGGGAAGGGGACCTCCATGTCATAGGAGTAGGGAGCAAGTGAGGACATGTCCAGGGCATGGCCAAGTGTTGGAAAGAGACTGCTCACTCAGTCACGTAAACGTACTGGCAAGGTGCACAACTCCACATCTTATATCTGTTTAGCTGTTACCTAACTTGGGATTGAATTACTCTACGAAGCTCCATAAAGTTGTGATCACATAGTGCCTTACCGTCTGACTCACCTGGGTTCCTACCCTTGCTCATGTGCTCTGAACTATTACTGTTGCCCGGTTTTGTGATTTTTTGTTTTATTTTGTTTGTTTTTGGACAGGCCACAATTGCTGGTTTGGAAGGATCGGGTGATATTGTATCTGTTTCCTGCACAGAAAATGAAATATTTCTCTTGAAGGGAGATAGGAACATTATCAGAATTTCGAGCAGGCCTGAAGGACTGGCATCAATAGGTTTGTATTTGTCATAAATGGACAGTGTGTACGTAATTGCCATTTGCAACTTATAAAACTTACTATTTTGCTAGTTAAGTGATTGTAGCTGTCTAATCAAGGAGGTATCTGGAGAGTTTCTTATGATTCTTAAGACATTGTTTTAACTTTTCTTGAAAATCTGCTGGTGGCCTCCGTCGGACAGGGTCTCCCCTTTGGTACCATTGCTTCCAGGGTCTAGAAGACAGGAGGCTGGGTGAGGAGGAGGCAGAACCGGTGCCTACATGACCAATCCCTGCTATGCTGGATGTTCTGTGGGGTTAATGCTCCGAAAAAGATTTGCAAATCTGTCGTCTTTACCCTTAACACAGTTCTCCCTTGTAGAATTGATTATCTTCTGTGCACTTTCCTTTTTATTGTAATTCATACAAGCCCAGATTCTCACGAGTGAAGTATCTCAGTATGTTTTCTCATGCGCCTGGTACTCCAGCTGTTTGGGGCTAGTCAGAGAAAGTGTTCTGGTGGTGGCGGGAGCAGCTGGGTGCCCCTCCCTGCTCGCTTCTTGCTCTCACTCACTTGTGCTTACCACGTCCCAGAGACAGTGCTAAGTACGTAACACTCAGGGTCTGACAAATGCCCTGAGCAACCCCGCAGAGAAAGGTCCTAAGCCTGCAGCTGGGAAAGCCGAGGCAGAGACACGACCCCCATGACGCGTGTAGGTGCACCTGGGGGCACTTGCATGGCCTCTGAAGTTCTCAGAGTGGTTTCACAGGCGTCCTATTCGGCTCTTCTACCAGACCTCTCTGCCACCACCTTCCTGCCTGGGGCGGAGTGGCCTTGGCCCTTCCTTGTTGGCTGCGCTCTACTTGCCACTGTTTAGGGGTCACATGCAGAGCTCTTCTGTCCCATAGCTGCCAGCTCCCCCTCTGTGGCTCAATGTGCTGACCGTGTCAGACACCACATGTGGGGCTGTTCTCAAACACGCCCCCCCCCCCACCCCGGTCCAAAACCCCGTTCCAGGGCCACTGCATTTGTGAAACATTTCCTTAGCGCCTTGGTTAAGTCCATCTCTCCTTGTCCTCACTGCATTCCTGGCGCCTTCTTCCTACCACTTCTCTGACTTCAGAGCCCCTTTCTCATCGTTCCCCTTACCGTCACAAAAGAGTACGCACCTTTATGACCCTGACATAGCACATGGAGCATCAGAGACGTCAGTACGTGTTTGGTAGTAAGTGGTGTCCTCGTTTTACAGATTAGAAAACTGAAGGCTGGGGTAGTGGGTGACAAGCCCCAGGTCACTGTTCAGGTTTCTGCTCCGGCCCATGTTTCTCCTGCCGGCCCTTGACCAGAGCTGTGGGCTCATACCAGTTCCGTGGTATCTCTTGGTTACAGGGCATTTTCACTGTTATTTCTCCACTGTTCAGCAGCTAACATCTAAATAACTGCAGGAGGACACCTGAGTCCTGGACAGGAAGGGGCAGCTGACCATAAAACTCAGGGCCATGGAGGCAGTGGGTGTCCTGGCCTTGGGCACAGGAGGGTCACGGGCTGCCGGGACGCAGCCTGCATCGGACATTACAGTAGCTTTTTATCTTTCCATAATGCTGATGGGAAAATATAAAACACAGCCTCACGTTAGCCAGATATGGAACACTTGGAAAGATGAAAATGTAGAAAGAGCTACCTTGGTCCTAAGTTCACAACTCCTTAAGAGATGGAGACAAAGGAGAGAGAATTGCCTCTGAGTCACAGGGGCACATCGGGATGAGTGCCATCCAAAATCATCATCTTTAGGAAATGGGGTAAGCTCTGACTTGTGTTTCGGATCTGGAACCTGAACAGTGTCATCAGGGGCAGTGCAGCTTGGAGGAGAAGTGACATGGAGCCACGAGGCTGTGCAGGCCCTTCTGTGGTGATGAGAATGCTCTGTGTCTGCACTGTCCGGTCGGTGGCCACTGTCCACACACGTGCTTGAAGTGTGGCGACTGTCACTGAGGAATTGAACTGTCAACTGTCTTTCACTTTCTTTAGTTTGTATTTAAATAGCTACATGGCTGGTGGCTACTGTGCTGGACAATGCAGCTCTGGACCTGGGTCTGCCAGCAGTTTGTGGGATCTAGGACAGGTCACCCTCTGGCCTGGACTTCACTCTGCAAGTTCCTACTCTGCCCATGATGACCCCACAGAGAGCAGGAGTGCCCGTGTGGCCAGGTGATAGCCGTGTCTCAGCACCTAGAATGATGTCTGACACTAGTAGGTACTCCATAACAAAAGGATAACCAAATGCATCTGTCGATCACAGTCCTGTGTTGAGGAGTCTGTGACTGGAATCAGCCTGGCCCTGGTGACCTTTTGGTGTCATGTTGAGAGAAGGGTGAGTTCACAGAGTTGGGAAACTTGCCTGCTCTTAGTCATGGGGAAAACACGCGATGTCACTCTGCCCTCTGCTCTGGATGCTGACTGCTTTAATAAACTCATCTTTCGTAAGTTTGTCCTAGTAGAAAATGACCTTCCCCTCCTTAAATTTTGAGGAATTTAGTTACAGGTACATCTTTTTCAAATGCCCTTTGAATAACATTAAAGTTATTCAGGGTGTAGGGTGGGTATGAGAGAGCACTGAGCCCTTTTGGTACAAATGACTTGTGAGTCAGAGAGACATACTCCATCCTTAGTGGCATTCCCTTCCTGCCAAGTTACTTCCGAGACAGCTGTGTGACTTCCTGGTTTTGGAACGTGAGCTTCCTAGAGGACAAAAACCATTTGGTGGTATCTTTTGTGGGAGTCTTGGATTTCATTGGTTTCTCTGAATTCAGCAGGTTGGTGTTTAGGGCAGGTTAACAGGAGTATGAGTATGTCACTTCTCCTGGATAACCACCACTGAAACCGAACCCCTCTTTCTCAGTGCGAGACAGCCTGGAGCCTCCAGGGCGTGCAGAACAGGCCCCTGGGCAGTGTGTAGAGAAGCCAGTGGAGAAGCCAGCAGGGGCTGTGGCTCTAGAGACCAGGCTTCGGGGCGCATCGATAGCCAGCGAACCACGGAGCCGGAGCAGCTCCCTCAACTCCACTGACAGCAGCTGCGGGCCCCAGGCTGCCCCAGAGTTGGGCAGGGGCAGCCAGGCAGCTGTTCAGAGGTTCAGCACCATCAGCTCAGAGGACTTCGACCAGGAGCTCATTGTGAAGCCTCTCAGGGTAAAAAAGAAGCGGAGGAAGAAGACAGGTAGGTCGGCACCTTCTCCTCGTGGCCTTGGGAACGCAGCATGGCATGGCTTTCTCTAGGAACCGCCCCGTGCAACACTGTGAATGTTACATACACGCACGGAGCATCGCTGTGTAAATGGTAGCACCTGTGCACTCCGCACCCTGCCTGATGGGTCTGGGTGTTCTTCTTTTCAGTGTTTAAATAAAAATCTCAGCTTATTTGTGTGTACCATTTATTAGACCCAACAGTCTGTGAACCCAGAGGAAAGTCATGGAGACAAGACTTACACTGGCACTTAGATGGCTCATTGTATGTTTAGCGTTGATGTGTTATCAGGCATGGATGTAACGTTGACTATCTTCTAATGTTTTACTCCTTGGTGCCCATGGAGCCTCTCTAGCTAAAGATCACTGCAGTATTGAAGGAAAATATTACCAGATTCCTAAGCATTTTAATGATTTTTAAAAGTTAGCCTGTGATCGATTTGTTCCTTTTTTTCCTTATTTAACATTTTGTGAGTGGGGCCTCAGAGTCCATCATATGTGAGATATTTACATGTACTCAACACTTCCCTGTGTTGGGATAGTTTGTCCTTAAGAAATTTATTCTTCATCCATTAAACCTACTTCATTTAAAATGTACTTTTTCTTAAGCCAGAATTTTGCATTTTAATTTGTGTCTTTATGTAGATCCATACCTTATTTTAAACATTTTTGTTTTAAATCAGAAAGCGGAAGCAGGACCACCTGCCACAGCTCCCTTGAATCAACTCCCTGCTCTGAGCTCCCTGGTGACAGCCCCCAGTCCGTGAACACAGACCTGCTGTCCCTGACCTCAAGCATGGGCAGCATCACGGATCAGCTGCACACGGAGTCTCCCGACCAGGAGAGCAGCCTCAGTGGTGAGAACGGTGTCCTGCAGGAAAGTAATGACTCTGACGCCTTTAGCGTCCTGGAGGTGCCTGGACCCGCCCCCGACTTCCTGAACGAAGAAGGTGCCAATGGAACTGAACTCTCACGACATAACCTCGCAAGTGACCCGGAGCTACATGCTGGGGTGTTGAGTTCACTCTCGCAGGCAGGGGAAGACCTAGAAGGAGGTGACATCACAGAATCTGAGGAGGAGACTTGTCCTGTAGACGAGGGACTGAGCAGTAGACAGTCACTCTGCCGACAACAGGACAGCTCTGCTGAGGCCCAGGAGGCGGGGGTCTTAGAGCCTTATGACCCCCAGGGCACATTTTCTGAGGTGCCCCTCCTGGACTCCCCCCCATTGCCTTCCAGCCACAGCTGGGCCCCCAGTACCGAGGGGTGGCTGCTGGGCACCAGAGCTGATGGAGGCAGCGCTGAGGAGCCCGACAAAGAGCAGGGCTTCCCAGCCCACATGGGGGCCACTGGGCACCTCAGCTCACATCCCTGGCACACTGTCACCAATGATAACATAGGCCATAAAGCAGTGGTCACTTCTGGGTGTGACTTGGGAAGTGTGGGCACACAACCGGCTCCACTGGTCAGTACCTTGGCAGCCAGCGCCCATGAGCCTTGCTGTGGGCAGCCTTCAGGAGACCAGGTGGTGACATCCAGTGATGAGGAAGACATCTATGCCCACGGGCTGCCCTCCTCATCCTCAGAGACAAGCGTGATGGAGCTTGGAGGCAGCCGTTCCCTGCAGGACCTGAGCCAGCCAGCCACCAACGACACCGGGCTGCTGAAGTCCGATCAGGTGCGTGCGTTTCTTTCTCAGAGGAAATCCCTGGTAAATGGATTATTTTCCTTCTTATGGAAAGAAATTGTATTCTTGCTGCAAAACCTGCAGGCCAGGTTTTCAAGTCTGGGTTGGAGGGTTCCTGGCACAGGGTCCCAGAATGACTTGGATGGGTACAGACCTGTCGTGCCCTTCGCTAGGGAGGTTGTCTCACCAGCAAAGCGGCATCTTCCCTGGCACTTGTGTTAGTCCTCTTGGGGAGGGCTGTATTGGCCTACAGGCCATCCCAGGAAATGAGGGGCTGAGGGCCAGCACTGGTGGTGGAGAAGCCTCGCCACCAGGCATGGCGCCAGAGCTCCCCAGACCAGCTGGGGTCCAGTGTCCTGCAGGCCCACCCAGTCCATGCAGCCAGGATGCGATCAGGAACTGTCTGTGGGCCTTTTATATAAGAAGTGATTGTAGAAAGTGCTTACTTTCCTTAGTGAGTAATTATGGTATTTGGTTTCAAAACAACCTGTGTGTTGTAACGTGCAGATGTGAGGTACGAGTTGTGCGTGTGAACTTTCAGCCACTGGTGCTTCCCCCTGATGTATTGCTGGGTCTTTCAGTGCTAATAACATGTGACATTGGGTAGCTGTCGCTGTGTGCCGGGCACTATGCTAAGCACTTCACAAGTTTAACTCATTCACTACTCTAAAAACAAGCCAGGAAGCAGGCACTGTCGTGGTCCCCATTTCACAGAGGAGAAGACTGAGACTCAGGACAGGGGAACAGCTTGCACGTGAGAGGGAGCATGGTACTTTGAGGACTCTGCCTTCATGCCCCTGACCCCCAGCCCCCTCCAGGTAGCTGGAAAGCCAGGACGTTATGTGGGGGGTTGGGGGTAGATAGGGCTTGTCATAGCGAGCAGGGCCAGGTTGAGAAGGGTGGGGCACCGTTCTCTCTGAAGCAGTAACTTCCATGTGTGGGTAACTATGCAAATATGTTGATTTATATTTCGCAGTTTTAGAAAGCTGTTGAATAAAGACTTTATTTAGCGTTGATTTTTGAAAGAATCCTAGCAACTGAAACTTTACAAAATTGGTCAGGCACAGCATCTTGGCCAGTTTTCCATCAGTCATGGAGGTGTGCCTATGTCCGGTGATTGGAACAGTGCTTGGGAAATACAGTGGAAGGCAAAGGCAGTGGCAGGGCTGTCTCCAGCACAGCTGGGACAATTTAACATACAAGACCTTGGTTTGTGTGGAGTGTTCGGGACACGTCTGTGTGAAGTGCGGTGTGCCTGTGGGGTGAAGCCAGGTCCTTTAGTAAGCATTACTTGAGGAAGGATGTTGTAATGGGACCAGTGTGATTCAGGGATGCTGCAAGGCCTGGAGGAACTGCAGCTCCCATTTCAAAATGCTTCCATTCGAGCGGACCGGCCTCTGCATGGCTTCCCAGAGGTCCTTTCAGCTCTGATTGTGATCACAATCCCACATGCTTTTCGGTGGACAGCGGCAGGCATGTGCGGCTGCATCGTCTCCACACTCTCACTGGGCTCTGTCCTTAGTTTGCAGAAAGCTGGATGGGCTACTCCGGCCCCGGCTCCGGCATCCTCAGCCTGGTGGTCTCCGAGAAGTACCTCTGGTGTCTGGACTACAAGGGCAGCCTGTTCTGCAGCTCCCTCCCAGGTGCTGGGCTGCGCTGGCAGAAGTTTGAGGACGCCGTCCAGCAGGTGGCAGTGTCGCCCTCAGGTTGGCCTCCTCGTGCCCTGCCTACCATCCAGGTGTAACCGCCTGGCGGTCCCTGCAGCAACTCCAGTCACTCAGCCAACTTGCCTTTTGCCACAGGTTTGACGGGTTTACCCCAAAGAACGCAAACTGCTTCATTTGATACCGGTTAATAAATAGTGTAAATGGAGGTTCGGCCTGAGTTTTGGCTTTTTATTAATTGCACTGGTAACACATGAACGTATTTTTTGTAAGCTATACAAATAGTTTGAATTTTTAGGGGTTTTTTGAGAGAGATTAACGTACTAACTCCTTAAAAAATAAAATGCGTCTCTGTTCCTTATTGCTGCTTCCAAGCAGCTGAACTGGTGCTGAAGGGCCATGCATGTGCTGGCTGTGCTCAGACTGTGTGCTTTCCTTTTCAGAAATGACTTTTAAATGAGCAGTATGTGGTCTTTGGGCAGATAATCTACTCCCTGACTGTAAAAAGAAAATGCATTCATTCTTTCTTGCCTTGATCAGGCCATTCTTAGTGAATTGGAGCAGACGCTTCATGAGTGAGGTTCTGCTGGAACGCGGTGCCTCCTTATTCACAGTCTTTGCTTGTCACTTCACCTATCCAGGGGGCACAGAGGCAGAACAGAGATGTTCCCCTATACCTTGCCTTGTGCCTGGTTGAGGTTACGACACTTGAAGGGAAGTCACACAGAACTGTGTGTGACCTCAGACCGGTCCTCTGTGACTTTATGGTGGACTTCCCTGAGCTCTCCCTAGTCTTTTTTTTTTTTTTTTTGTATGTGGGTAGCTCTCTAGATGGGAGTCGAACCCAGGCCGCAGCACTGATAGCACTGGAGCCTTAAGCCACTACACCACCAGAGAACTCCCCTCCCTAGTCTTTACTTGTTTGAAAAATTGTCCTCCTTGGAGACGGACTGAGTTAATAAGCTACTCCATTAGCTGGCATTATGTAATTGTGTGTTTTAATTTTTTTCTTTTACTTTGGGTTCATCTCCCCAGCCACTGAGAAGCTTTGGTTCTTTCCTGAGTATGTTAATTACCTTGTGTTTCCAGACCATTCAGTCCCTTGTGCCCCAGTCAGAGCTTCGTCTCCACCGGGTCAGTGTCCTCGGCTGAGATGGCCCTCATTGGGCCCAGAGCCCTGTGCCTGTGGATTCGGGCCGGGCCATGGGCTGGGCCATCTGTCTTGCTTCCTCTCTCCCTGCAGCTCCTCATGTCAGGTCTCCTGGTGCCCGAAGCCACTCAGCTGGCAGTCAGGTGGTGGCCGAGGGCTCAAACCTGATGCTTTGGGCTGTTTGCCCAGTTAGGTTAAAATGAAGGGTAAGGGTGTCTTAGAACCCCTCTCTATGTGCAGCCCCCTGAAGGAAGTCTTTCATGTCAATAATTCTCAGTAGTTTTTAGAAATGATGGGAATGTTTACTTCCACAGGAGCCCTCCTCTGGAAGATTGAGCAGAAGTCTCACCGAGCCTTTGCCTGTGGGAAGGTGACCATCAAGGGCAAGCGGCACTGGTACGAAGCCCTGTCCCAGGCTGTGTTCGTGGCGCTGAGTGATGACACCGCCTGGATCATCAGGACAAACGGGGATCTGTACCTACAAACAGGTACGGGGCGGGGGCGGGGGGGGCGGTTGTGGGCTGCAATCTGGTGTAACTGCCTCTTACTGCTTCCCATTTAGAACAATCACAATGGCTAAGAGGCAGAAATCGGTTCAAGCTGACCTTTAGGAAGAGAGGACATGCCTTTGGAGTGTATTAGTGTCCTGCTATGGACTCGGGTTCTGTATTTGTGTCCTGCTATGGACTCAGGTTCTGGCCGGGGCACCTTCGGGGCTGAGGGAGGCGTGACAGAAGTTACATCAGGGCCATTGTCCCTGTGGCTTATGGCTGGGTTTCAGCCAAGTGAGAGCCCTGCTTCTCTACATTTAATTGCATGTGGGTCAGGACAAAACAAAAGAAATTATTTGCTCTCAAACTGCAGTTTAGTGAGTCTTGCAAACTGCCCTGGGGGGAACCTTTAGCTGAGGAAGGGACAGAGGGGAACTTGTGTATTCAAAATAAAGTGTGCTGAGAGTCACTGTTGACGTGCTGTCAGCAAAGGAGGCTAGGCAGCCGCGTGGCTGGTCAGTGACTGGGTGGCTGGTGGGCAGGCGCTCTCCTTTGGTTGTCAGGAGGCCATATTGGATTTACATGCAGATTGACCTTGTTACCATGTAATGTTGCTGATGCCAAGAGGACATTGTTTGTTTGTTTGTTTAGCCAGTCAGATTCAGCAGTGGGGGGCCAAGAGGACGTTTTAGTCTCTGTGATGAACTGTCAGCCAGGGTTGTTGCTCTGAGGCTGGAAGCCCTCGCACGAGTACTTCTGGTTCTCTGAGATGTGGGAACATGGCACATCCTAGAAGCTCTTGCCCGAGCCGAGGGGCATCCTCGCTAGCTCTGGGCCACATGCCAGTCTAATCTCTCCAGTCTGGGTCCTGTGTCTCCCTTCAGGTGAAAATAGCTCTGAAAGGGCCTTGCACATCCAGCTGCCAAGGGCATCTGTTTCCTTCCTAGTGGGGAAACACAGTGCTTCTGGCCTGGGGTGAGGAGTGGCTGCCCTCCTAGCCAGCAGTGCCTTAGGGACCATCAGGCCATGGTTTCAGACGAACCAGATCCCACCCACAGTTCCTGGGTTAGGGTTCCAGGCTGGCCTGAGCATCTGTGGTATAGGATGTTTGCAGGTGCTCCCCACCCAGTTGGTATGAGGACATCCACCTGAGGACTGCTCGTGTGACCAGTCGGGGAGCTCACTGAGACCTAACTGCAGGCTCAGGCCGTGGAACATGGGGTTTTAGGTGACAGCCGTCCTGCCAGCTCCCCCAGCAGTGGCTTCTACGCTCCTGAGACAGAGGCTGCAGGGATTCAAGGAGGCTAAGCCCTGGCCCTACCACAGCCCTGAGTGCAATGGACTGCGCCATTCACTGGGGAAGTCAGGGTTTGCATTTTAGCTGTGGAACTCCCCCATACACGCACACCTCAGGTAAAAGCAGAGGGAGGGGCCTCTTTGCTGGAGCTGCTCTGAGAGGCTGACTGGAGGCCCCAGTAACTGCCGCTCTTCTGCTGGCCCTGGGCATGGCCAGTGGCACGGAAGGACATCTCAGTGGCTGCTCTTGCCCTGGGCCATCTTGCTCGGGGCTCTAGCTGCCCTCCTGCTCTGGGCTTTCATGTTCTTTCAGGACCTCTTAAGACACCAGAGGATTTTGGATTGTTAATCCGTCGGTTTTCAAAAAGCATCTAAAAATGCTTCAGAGAGATGTTCTATTTAAGCACAATTTGACCACTATATGTTAAATAAACCTTTAATAAAAGCACTTACAAAAGAATATAGCAAAATACCAAAAAGGGAAAAGAAATAAACAGTAAAAATGGGATGTGAGGCCCTGACTGTTTTTCTTTGGGGGCATCCTATCTCCCTGGCAGGTCTCAGCGTGGATCGCCCCTGTGCCAGAGCCATAAAGGTCGACTGTCCCTGCCCACTGTCCCAGGTCACAGCCCGAAACAGCGTGGTGTGGGCACTGACGGAACAGAGGGCCCTCCTATACCGGGAGGGTGTAAGCAGCTTCTGTCCCGAAGGGGAGCAATGGAAATGTGACATTGTCAGGTACTGGCAAGGAGGAGCAGAGCCAGCCTCAGCAACCTGTTTGTTCCACCTCTGTTGTTTGTCACCTGGGTCCCCTTTCCTGGGCAGAGCTGGTTCCCTGCAGGTTTCCATGGTAATGGTGTTCTCTGCAGTAGTCAGAGCCATGTGGGCAGCCTGACCTTGGAGACGCACTGTGGCTGCCTCTGGTTATGGGGTCAGGGCACAGCTTCTTAAAGTGCCACTGCCTCTTGTGTAACCTCGAGCATCATACAGTCATGACTCTCGCCTGACCGGCTCTATGTAGAATTTCTGTTTAGACTCTCAGATGGTGTAGGGCCAAATATGTTTTTTCATTATCATCCTAGTTGATTGAAATCGATCTCTGATTTGTAATTTATTTGGTTACATTACACCATTTAAAATTTTAATTATAGAGTTACCATCAAATCATTTTGCTAATGTGAAACTATTCATAGTCCTTAGAAAAATTGGATTAGGATATTCTTGGTTTGAATTTAACCATCCAGTAAACTTGAGCGAGTAGCTATTGTGAGCCAGAACTGTCTTGGGTGTGCAGAAATGGCTCAGCCACAGCCCTGCCCCCTGGGGCTTCTGTCTGAGGAGTCCCATAACCGTAACCGACTGAGACCAGTCAGTTCAGACGGTCCCAAACCAGGGAGTGGAGCTCGGAGGTAACCCGGGCTCCACCTGCAGAGGCTGAGCCTGGAAGTTAAAGCCAGGCGGGAGGGGATAGGGCACTGCGCACAGAGTGCACAGCGTCTGCTCAGCTGCAGCAGCCTGGCACAGCCTGGCACACTGGAGGCGTTTCCAGTGGCTTCACTGGGGAGGGAGGAGGTAAGGATACAATGGAGGGGCCTGGCATTCCTGTGCTCTGGCTCGCTGTCTTCGGAACCCGTCTGCTCTCTAGAGCCTTCCCTCATGCCAGGGCTTCATTGTGTCTTTGAGAAGCTGCAACATGGTGGAGCAATTTCTGTTGCACATAATTGAACTCAAATCTCAGGCTTCCTTTCTGGGAACTTGGTGGAAGGGCATGTCTCTTCTCCCAGGCCAGCTCCCCCCCCCCCCCCCCCCCCCCCCCCCCCCCCCCCCCCCCCCCCCCCCCCCCCCCCGCCGCCCCGAGACACTTCATGCCAGCAGCCCTGTCCTGGGGGACTCTGACTGCTGACTCCCTGTTCTCATTTGTAGTGAGCGGCAGGCGTTAGAACCTGTTTGCATCACCCTCGGGGACCAGCAGACCCTGTGGGCCCTGGACATCCACGGAAGCCTATGGTTCAGAACTGGCGTCGTTTCCAAGAAACCCCAAGGGGATGACGACCACTGGTGGCAAGTAGGTGCTCAGCCCCAGGGACATGCACCAGGGGTCTCCCTGTGTCCGAGTTCGCTCCCCCTTTTATAGCCCCTCTCTTTCCCCTGAAGAGATGGAAGAGGTTGGACTGAATTAACAGCATTCACGTTCACAGAACTGTTGGACTTGGCTGTGTTGAGCATGTTAGAAACAGCATGGACTCTCACCCGAGAAAGTAACTGGTGGCGCTCCCTTTGCTCATGTACTTAGACTCTGCTTATTTAGGAGTTGTTTACAAATCTATCACTGTGTCACCCCCATTGGAAGACCTAGGTAATGACATTTAATTCTGAACAATGTGCTAAGAGCCTAGACAGCAGGTTTGGAAAGCCCACCACACAGTTTAAAAGGCCTGTTCAAAAGGCCTTCCCATAGTGCGTTTCAGCAGTGAAAGGAGACCCTCCCCACACGCTCCCAGGGCACGAAATAGGAAGGTGGGATCAAGCACCTTTTCGTGACCTGGGACCAGCCATAGTGGCCTCGACTGTATTTGCAAAGGAATGTCTACTGTCCCCGTTGTTATACCAGTGTTGCCTCAGCTCCTGTCTTCCATGGTGGCAGGTGAGATCGCACTGACAAAATGTAGCGATTGTGTACCTTTGTCTCTAATTTGGTATGCCAGGTACTATTTGAAAAGGATTTGAAAATACCTTCTCTGTACTTGTAACAATATTACATGTTTTTACACACACACACACACACACACACATACACACACTCGTGTGTATATGTAGACGAAATTCTGTTTTCCAGTGACTTAAAGAAAACTAGGTATCATTTTATCATAATATTCAGAACATTATCTTTAGAGAAATTTAATCGACAGAATTGTCTTTGAAGTATTTGAAAGCAGTTATTTTAATAACTATAAGATTGATTTCTTGGTAGTGCAAGAGCAGTATCATGTTTGGCTGCTAAACTTTCTTTTTTATTTGCACCCTGCTTATCTGCAAATCCTGGGTGCGAGGACTGAGTCTGTCACCATGTGGCCTTGGGCTGTGATCACATCGAGGAAGCGCAAGCCCCCAGTGTTCTGTGGGCTTTGATGGAGGCCACCCAGTCAGGTGGGCGGAATGTCCCCTGAGAGTGAGGAACAGGGGCTACGGGCTCCCCAGCAGGCCTCAGGGTCCTGACGTGGTGAAACTGCTCACTCAAACTTCAGTTAAGGCAGCAGCTCACAAAGTCAGTGAGTCCCTTCACAGATGAGGAAGGTCAGTGTTTGTATACGTAATAAAGTACTGATTTTTGTAATAATTTCCTTTTGGTTTTTATAAATTGAGGTCCCTATAATAAATGATGTCCCTTCTACTCAACACTGCATTGCATGTGACCTGGGACTGTGGCCAGCACTAGGCTATCCGAGGATTTGGACATGACTTTCACTGTGCTCAAACTTGACCACAGGGTGGAAGTACGCAGCACAGTCACCGGGGAGGAATAAGTTTTGGCCCGTCTTAAAAAGCGCTTCCTGCCACCCTCACTGCACTGCCAACCAGGGAGGGGTTTCCCCAGCAGGAGGCGCCCTGGAGCAGTGTCTCCTTCAGGAATGCCGGTGGAGTGCGTGGTCCTCGCGTCTGAGCCAGGGTGCCTTTTACACGTCCAGGAAAGTCATGGTTCAGATCATAAATTACTTCATCACCCTGCTTATAATGCTTTTCCAACTCATGTTATGATTCTAAGTCTTATACATTGTTGTCCATTAGAAATACCTAAATTTAAAAGCCAGATAATCCTTTCTCACTCATTAGAGTAAGACTTAGGTATGTGAAAGTGTGGTATCCAGTCACAGTATGATATGTGCTGTTGTAACAGATCTATGTGATACCCAAGTACATAGAATGAAAGGTGATTCATCCCTGTAAATCCGACCCACAGAAGTAATTAATTAGCACTTTGGATGGAGTGTTTTTCGGTCCTCACACAAACGTGCATGTGCATGTGTTGGGTGTTTGATGGACATGGGCCAGAACGTCCTCTCAGGCACTGAGCATGTAGAACGCTCTCGTAACTGCACTGAGAACAGGGTGTCTGCCCATGTCCCCCTCCAGGTGAGCATCACAGACTACGTGGTGTTCGACCAGTGCAGCTTGTTCCAAACCATAATACATGCCACACATTCGGTGGCCACAGCGGCCCAAGTTCCCGTCGAAAAGGTGGCGGATAAACTGCGCATGGCATTTTGGTCTCAGCAGCTTCAGTGCCAGCCCAGCCTTCTAGGGGTCAACAACTGTGGTGTCTGGATCTCCTCAGGCAAGAATGAATTCCACGTCGCCAAAGGAAGCCTCATAGGTAGGTGCATCACTTGCTTTCCACATTTCATGATAGGCAGCTTTACTCTACAGCCAGCACTTAAAAGAAAAGCCCCAGGCTCTCAATCAGAGAGTGTCACGTGGGGCCTGTGGTAGGAAGATTCTTTGTTTTTGCTTTGTATACGTATCCTTCTGCCGTCCCTACAGCTTGCATCCCAGAGGCTGGATGGTGTGTGATCAGTTTCCTCTGGGAGCCTGTTACAATAGAAGTGTAAATGGACTCAGATTTGTGTTAAAGTTTCACTTTTAAATGAAAAGCCCCCCCCAAACTAAAGAGCCTAAGAAGAGAGAATAGGCAACATTGTCGGTGAAAAAGCCGGGCTCTGGCCAGATCTGTAACTGTCCCGATCAGGGCTTCATTTCTGTGAATGAACCCCTGCGCTGTGAGTTCTCCCCAGCTCCTCCTCTGCTGACCTCCCCAGCCCCGGGCATGCCTGGCTCTGCTTGTCACTGTCCACAGACAGGCAGCTCCCTGGTGCTAGTGGGGACCTCCTGATTGAAGGACACTCCACAATTAGCCATGGGGTCCTGAAGACCAGCTGTGTCCTAGAACTAATGCTCTGAACTATGGTTGTTCCTTCTTCTTTCTTTAACGCACTCGTCCTGTTTATTCTTCCCAGGCACTTACTGGAACAATGTGGTTCCCCGAGGGACAGCTTCTGCCACAAAATGGGCCTTTGTGATGGCGTCCACTTCTCCCACAAAGGAAGGTTGGTGGGGAAAGATGGTGCCCGGGTTGGCCATGGGACAGTTAGAACCATAGTCTGCCTGTGGCCTAAGTTGGGATGGGGGTGTGGCTGCATGGCCCTCAGAGACAAGATGTGGTGTCACAGGCAAGTAGCCCTTGTTGACTGAGCTGAGGGCCCCAAAGCTGGATGGGCCTGACCAGGAGAAGCAGGTGCAGAACAGTAAGGCTGCAGAAGTCTCAGGCGAACCTTCTTAAAGGAGGGGACATGCAGCCTGTAACCTCCAGCAGCATGCCACAAGACCTAGCACCACAGGCAGTGGGCTTCCAGCTTCTGTGGGAGCCTTCCCATCTTCCCTTGTGAATTCTGTCACTTCCCAGCAGCCCTCCCGCCTGGCTGCCTAAGTCGCACAGTTATGTCCCCGGCAGACAGACCGCCTCCTCTCCAGTCAGAACTCACAGCCCCACCTGGAGCTTGGGGCTGGAGCCAGGAGAGGTAGCTTGGCTCCCCAGTGGGCTGAGAGCCTGGTAGTCAGGTGACCCCTGTGGGCAGCCCCCTCCCAGGATTCAGAAGAAACAATTGGTTAGTTCGGCACTAATGCCACTAGGAAGTGGGCAGGTGGTCAGTGCAACAAAATGCCTGCTTGCCAGTTGTATCAACCACATTCTAAAATCAGGGACCATGACTCCTTCCCTGAGTTTGGCACAGGTTCATCTGGCAGCACAACCTGCCTTGCACTGACCAAGACTGCTGACAGGCTTCCTATGTCCTTGACCGTGACTGCACTTGGTTACAGGAATATTAATGCTTGGCACTGAGGGTGCTGCCTGGCTCCCTGGGACTTTCCCTTAAATATGGGGCATGCCTATTGCCTCAAGGTTTCAGAACCCAAAGGAATTTTGAATTCCCAAACCTATCTGGCCACACGTTTTAGAAACTACACTGTGACCAAGGTTTGAGCTTCCCCGGGGGGATACTTGCATTTTGAACTGCATCTGCTAAACCTAAGGACCCTCTAACAGTGGTGGGTAGGTGGGTGGGGGGTATGTGAAAAGATGTGGTTTCCCTTTCCCACAGGAAGCTCCTTGTGGCTGTGCCAGGGCAGCAAGGACCTGTGCAGTGTCAGTGCCCAGCATGCCCAGTCCCGCCCATCCACGGTGCAGCTGCCCCCCGACGCCGAGATGAGGGCCTACGCTGCCTGCCCAGATGCGCTGTGGGCCCTGGACAGCCTGGGCCAGGTGTTCATCAGGACTCTCTCCAGGAACTGCCCCACAGGCATGCACTGGACGCGACTGGACCTCTCCCAGCTAGGTACAGCTGCTCGTGCATAAGTGACACTGCCTTAAAGCTGCATCTTCATGTGCAGCTGACAGAAGTTCCCAGGGCCCTGGACTCAACTGGTGGGAGCTCTTGTATGGCATTTTGTAAGTTGCTGGGTTTCAGGAGGTTAATCAGCCACTCTTGCAGATTAAACAGACTTTTAGAAGCTTTACTTCCCCACCCCTTAGACCTGCAGAGTTTTCAGAACCAGTTGGAGTGGTTAACTCAGAGCAAGCTGCCCACTGGGAGCTGCTGGAAGTGATCCTGTTGGCATAACTACCTCTGCCCATCTGTCTGAACGTGGCACACTACTTGGTACCCTTAAGTCTGGGCGATGGACATGTCCTACCAGGACCAGTGGCCCACTTAACCTGTCTGTGTCCAGCACAGAGTAGCTACTCAGCAAGTAAGTGTCGATTCTAGACCAGACTCGAGATGCTGTGTGTCTGTAACTGCTGCTCTTCTCCAAGTGTCCCCCAAGGGTCACAGAGCAGGCCACATAGCACGGTGCCACCTATAAATCATCATTTGTGTTCCAAGAAGCGACAAAACAGAATAAGCCTGCAGCAGTAGGTCATTCTCCGACCCAGCAGCTTAGGTGTGGTGGGTCGGAAGGCAGAAGGTATGCCCGCGGCTCAGGAGGGCCCTGGGAACACTGCCACACAGGTTCGCATTTCAGTCAACTGGCAACCAGCATTTTTGTTTGTTAGGTGGAGGAATTGAATTACACAGGCATTTAATGTTTGAGAATTCAACCACCTGTACCCAGAAAAATAAAATAAAAGAGGAGCCGGGAGAGCAGGGGAAAGAGGGAGGCCTGGCTCCCTCCTGGCAGCCCGCTGCATCTCCAGCTGACTGATGGGCTACTTACCGTCCCCTAACACCGTGTCAGCCCATGTAGCTCCTACAGGGTGCTCTGTAGACATATCTGCATTTCTTTGTCCTACAGGGCCCCCTAGCATCTTACAGCTTAACCAAAAAGGCAGGTTGGTTCCCAGCTAAAGAAGCAAGCTCTGTTCCAACGCTAGGAATTCCCTGGGTTCATTTTGATTATTTATGGTGTCAGTCTCACACCCTGTCTTTTGGACCTAATCCCAGAATCAAGGCCTGTCACCTCCCAGCTTTTGGGAGCATTTACCAGTTGCCATTACTGACAGTAACTGAGCAAAGTTGTGGCCCTGAACCCTGACGCTGGATGACCTTCCTGCCCGTCCAGGAAGCCTTGCACTTGCTCAGAGTCTGTTAGCCTGAGCCTTTCTGCAGCAGCACCCAGCCAGAGCAATGTTGCAGAGCCATGGGTCCCTTCTGGAGATAAAAAAGCCAGGCCCAGTCTGCGTCCTCCCACTACTGGATCTTGAGCCTCAGTCAGCCATGTTCATTTGCATAATCTGGGTCAGAAGCAGAGCCTTTTCCCAGCTGCACCCCCTCCCAGGCCCCCAGCAGAAGCCATGGCACTGCAGTGGGTAGACACCGTGCCCAGCTCCCCGCTGCTGGAATCACCTTCCGCCTTTCTCACCGTGCACTGGCCAGTAGGCTGTAGTGGGGCATGTCTTGAGGATTCCCCAGGCTTCACCGGGATGGCAGCCATTCTTTCTAGGGGAGATGCTCAGCTTTGTGGGGATTGAGTCTCAGAGAGTGGGAGGAAGCCAGAGCAGACCCTCTGGAGTCCAAGGTGTGCTTTGGGTTTCTAAAGCATACTCAGTGGTGCTTTCTGAAGACACATAGGCAGGAGCAGAGAGACTGAGCCACCATGCAAACTTGTTAGCAAACCAGTAGCAGGATCCAGCCAGGCGCAGAATGGATCACACAGCCAGCAGGTGCAAGGCAGGCTGGCCGCGCAGAGCTGGACCCCAAGCCCCAGGCCCCAGTTCCTCCCCTCTCTCATGAGAACTGCAGGCCCTATCCCAAAGAGGTGGTGTAAGCAAGCAACCCGTGTACGTGTGAGCCGTCTCGGTAGGTGTGACACATCCGCAGGTGTCACTGAGGGCCTACTTAGCTGCGTCACCCAGGCTGGTGGAGGAGCACCCACTGGGTGCAGCGGTGTGCGTGACAGGGCCAAGTACAGGACGCACTGCCTGTCTTACCTACACCCTGCTCAGGGCCCTAGGTTTTGTTTATTTGTCTGGGTGACTGGCTGCTATGGAAGTGATGGACAAAGACTCCTTTTCCCGTTTCTGGAATGCCTTGCGAGAATGCAGCAAGTTCAGGGTTGATAAGTTCTGTGTTGGGTCAAGAAGCTGGCGGAGGTGCAGTAGGAGGAGGGCGGTGAAAGGCTGGCTAGGGCCACCAGGTGTTCTGATACTGGGCTCTCTCCAGGTATGGTCTCTAGCCTATGGGACAAATAGGTGAATCCAGGGGTTTTTTAAATTACTATTAAAATTAAGGGGTGCAGGTTTTGAGCTGCAGTGTGTGTTCCCTGCTCAGAATCCCATGTGTACATGTCCACAGCAGGCTGTCACTGAACAGCATGCATGGACCAGCAGTGAATAGAGTGATGGCCTCTGGGTCCCGTTAGTGCTGCTGCGTCACTTCTCTGGGCTCGCCCAGTGTGCTGCCTTGTTCTACTGCAGGTTGACTGTGGAGGGCACTCACAGCTCTGGGAGGACACACAGCCTGTCAGGACTTGACTCTGCATGTGACGGTGTTTAATGTCAGACTTCTTGCTCCCAGTTTTATACTCTTCCCTGACTTCACCCCTCTGCACCCACTAAGTTCCGGAAAGGGCAGAATCGCTGTCTGTGCCTCTCCTAGCAGTGCAGTCAGGGTGTCTCTTTCATCCTCCCCAGGTCTCCTGGGCTGTCCTATACCTGCTTCTCTCTCACCACTGCCGGGCAGAGCCCCCTCATCAACACCTGCACCACTGCAGTAACTGGCACCAGCATGCCCACCTCCTGCACGGTTGCCAGAGCCATCCTTCTAAAACAGCTCTGGGGGTGTACCCTCATGTTATGTGGCTCCACATTGCCCCTAGAGTCAAGGTCCAGTCCTCAGGGCGGCACCAGGGCCCTCGCATTCTGGCCCAGCCTGCCTGTCACTGTCCACTGCTCTTCCCATGGCCTAGAATATTCTCCCTGCAGACCTCAGCTGTGTTCCTCCCCTCCACTTTCTTCAGTCAGGATCTCCATCACAGCACCTTTCCCACTGTTCCCTGAGCCAACAGTCATTTCAGTCTGACCCACGGGGTCTTTACACACGGTGTTGGGGGCTCTGCAGGCTGGTACGTCCATGCCCATCAGGAAATTAAACTGTCAGGGAAAGTCGTTAGTATGTGTAACTCCATTTCTAAGGAATTCTGGTGTGTGTGTTTTAGTCCTTGTTACTGACAATCATAAATAAAACTGCCTAAGTGCAGATACAAGATGTCATCACACCTAATTCTTTAGTCTAGCCTGCCCAGGGGGTAAGGCACGAGACGCTGGGTGTGTAAAAGCTGCTTAGACATGTGGTTTGTGTCTCTTCTCCTCTTCAGTCCTGGCCTCTTATTTACAGGTATTCTGACACTGAAAACATGAAAAACGGAAGCCTGTCTTCCTGGTGCTGACAGCTTGGCCTGGAGTGCCTTGTGCCGTAGGCAGTGCCAGGTCATTATTAAGTCTGGAATGCCATCAGTCTTCTCCACATTGCAAACAGAAATTGTCGTTTCAAGGGTGACTGTAGCAAGGTTTCAGGTCATGAACATGATCTGTACCTTTAATTTCTTCTTGAAGACGGAGCACCCTTCTCTTTCCTGCTCATATACCAATTACCAAATCAGTTGCTGCTCTGAGATGAAATTAAGAGAATTCTTAAATTAAGTGTCTAGCTCCTGAACCCAGTTACAGAGTTACTACGGAATTTGTGACTCATTACAATCCTCATTTTTAGAAGGAAATTTGCATCATGTAGCAGATATTTAAGATGCCTACAACAATTCATTTCCTAGCATGTAGATATGCGTTATGTCAGGCACTGGAATGTTTAGCAAAGCAATGCAGTTGGTAATTATAATTGATCTGGTCACAGCATTTGATGAAGAAATGTTCAGTGCCAGCTCCTGCCTTCAGGTAACAAATAGAATTATATCATGCAGTAGTTTATGCAGGAAGGTGTTTTATAAATGGTGAAATACCAAACAGATGCCACTTTTTGTTCTAAAAATATATGTTTAAAAAGTAATCCTAAAGGGAGTTCCCTGATGGTGTAGTGGCTTAAGGCTTCGGCGCTGGCGCTGTCAACGCTACAGCCTAGGTTCGATTCCCTGCCAGGGAGCTACCCACATACAAAAACAAAACAAAACAAAACAAAACAAAAAAAAGTAATCCTATAAGGAAGATGTCTGATCTGGTGAATAAAGTATTTAAAAACTTTTTTTTTTAACAGGAGGGAAAAACAAAGCAGAGCTGCAGGAAAGTTATTGCATGTCTGTCAGGCTGGTGACATAGTAACAGCCTCGACACTGGTGACTGCACAGTGAGCGCTGCTTTCCTGGTCCCACAAGCTTGGCTTTTGAACTGTCACCCTTTTAGGATCGTTGTCCCTTGGGTGGCAGCTTACTGACCCCACTGTGGTGCTCTGTGGTACCACTATCTTGTCACTGCAGCAAGAGCTGAAGGCTCTTGCACACTTTAGAAGTGAGACCCCCGGCGAGGTCAGAAACTGCAGAAAAGCCCTGATTAAACGTTTTCTTCTTTGACCTGTCTCTTCAATTCAGAATCAGCTGGTTTATGCACTGACTTGTATATTCTAGCAGCCTTTCAAATTTGTCTGACCGAATGTTCTCCCTGTGTGTGAACTCTCTGTTCGGTTAGTAGTTAGTAGTAGTGTTATCCACTGCTCACTCCGAGGTGCTGACCCACTGTGTTTTTGTGACCATGTATGTTGTCACATGAGCAGTTACTACCTGAAGTTCCTGTTAGGGCAGGTTGGAGACTGCAGCATAGAATTATTTACTGCTACATTATTTTGATTGGTACAGATCTTTTAATAGGTAATGTTAGAGCCCTAGAAAGTCTGTGTCAACTCCCTGGTAAGACATTCTACAAAAAATGAAGGAAGGCAAAAATACAGTTCATTTCAGTATAAGAGACATCATCTTTAGGAAATTCACAAAGGAATACTAAGAATCTTTTGTGTAGTGGTGAGTTAATGCTTTTAAGTTGGCCTCATACTCAAGGCACGTGACCATACTTCCACATAGCAGGATCCATGCCTGTTGGTGCAGACACAGGCTGTCATCCGATGCCGGTGACAGCTGTGTGAGGCAGCCAAGAGCAGCACCGCCAGGAAATACAGCTGTACCACCTTGTTTTTCCTGCTCCAAAGTCTAAGTGACCCATCCTCTGACCTAGTTATCAGAAGACAAACCATTCACCTTGAAAAATGGGCAAAAGACTTGAACAGACACTTCACAAAAGAAGATAAACAAGTGCCCCGTACACATGTTAAAGGATTCTCATTAGTTACCAGGGAAATGCAAATTGAAACCACAACAAGATACCACTTCACAGCGACTAGAATGGCTGACGTGGAGACGGTGCCACAATGCATGCTGCTGAGGGTGTGGGCAGCCCACATGCTGCTGGCGGCATGTGAGGTGGTAAGCTGAGGACACAGGCAGTTTCTTTAAAAGTTTAATATACATCTGCCCTATGACCCAGCAGTTCCACTCCTAGATATTACTCAAGAAAAATAGCACATGTTCAAAAAACTTCTGCAGAATGATCATAGCACCTTTACTCCTAATAGCAAGAAGCGGAGATGGCCCAGATGTGCCTCTGCGGGTGAAAGGATCAACCGACCGAGGTGTTTCCGTGCCCTGGAATAGCACTCAGCAGCAACAGCAGTGACGCTGCAGGTCACTCACATACGGTACACTGAGTGAAGGGTGCCACACCTAGAGAGTGCGTACCTGTGACTCTTCCTGGGGACGCTGGACCAGATTGGACTCGTGTGTGTTGACAGCATCCACAGGAGATTGACTGGGAGGGCCTGAGGAGACTTTCTGGGCTGATGAAGCTATTCCATAACTTAATAGGACCTGGGTTCCCTGGGTAGATCTGCTGGTCAGAGCTGAACCCTTCGGAAGGTGGAGTTCAGAGCCCGCAGGTAGCTGGCTGGGCCTCAGCCTCAGGCCACCCTTCGCCCCCTGGCTCAGCCATGTTCTCGCCATGAGATCCTGGGCATATGTCTTTGTGTGTGAGTCCTGACGGCCGCACGTGTGGACCAGGATGCTGGGACAGTGCCCACACCTCAGTGTGGCAAGGGCTGAGATGAGGGCGGGGAGACTCGGCTGAGAGCCTGTCCTGCAGCCGCTGTCCCACAGATGCCAGCTGTTGCTCTTTTTTGTCAGATTGGCTGTTAATCAAATGGAGTTTCTCTTCAAAGACTCTTCCTGTTACCCTTCCTCTTAAAATCAGTTTACTCAACAAGGAGAAAGATAAACAGAGAAGTGAAGATCCTGGAAGGTTTAGTTCGTCTCAATTCCAGTTGGGATCAGTAGTGTCTGTGAAGATGAACTCGCCCTCCCCAAATCCAGAGTTGGCTGGTAATAGTCACACATCTGATGGAGCCAACATTGGACCTAGGTGGAGATATCAGTCCCCGTGCTTGGTGGCTCAGAACATGGTGCTGCTGGTGGCATCTTGACTGTTTTGCCTGTGGCATAGAAGGGCTGCCGTGTGGCGCCTGGCAGGGGGCAGGTCATCCTGAGGCCTTGGTGAGTCCCCTGTGCTGTGACCTTCTGGAGTCTCAGGGTTCAGCTGCTAGTGCAGCCTCGTCTCTTCCTCGCAGTAGAAAGCCAGAGTCCACAGGTGAAATGAGAGGTGAGTCACGTTACAAAGGTGATTGGTGTGTGTGTGTTTCCTTTGTTTGTCAACAGGAGCCGTGAAACTGACGAGCTTGGCGTGTGGGAATCAGCACGTCTGGGCCTGCGATTCCAGGGGTGGCGTGTACTTCCGCGTGGGCACCCAGCCTCTGAATCCCAGCCTCATGCTCCCGGCCTGGATAACCATTGAGCCACCTGTCCAGGTAAGCACAAGGAACTGAAGCCACTGTGCTCCTCAGAGAGAAGAAGGCTGTTGTTGCGGGAGCCTCCTGGCAAATGCAGGGTCAAGGTGTGCCCCACTCAAAGAACAGACTTGGAATGGGGTATTTGTAGAGTTTAGAGCTGAACAGGCCATTAAATTATCTGAGTCCGTACTCAGTTTTTTCTTCCTCAAAACAAAAATATTTTGTTTCTAACTTTTTATAAAATGAGCATTACTATTGCTTTTTTTGTTTTGTTTTGTTTTGTTTTGTTTTTTTGGGGGGGGGGGGTAGTTCCCTAGCTGGGAATTGAACCCAAGCTGTGGCGTTGAGAGTGCTGAAGCCTAGCTACTACCTCACCAGGGAACCCTGGGGTTTTTTGTTTTGTTTAGTTTTGTTTATAGTATCCAGAGTGTAGAGAAGAAAGTAAAAGTCACTTAAAATCTTGTGGTGATAATCCGTTAGTATCAGCATTCTGTGGGTTCCTTTCCTGGTCTGTTCAAGAAATTCTGTGTCCCATTGCCACCCCTCCCCCCCATATTTCAGTTTCTGGGGTATTCTTGTGTTTTTCTTTTGTTTTTCTTCTGCTCTTGGCTGTTCCACTTCTCACATCAGAAGCAGAGGTCTGACGTTTCTGCACTATTAAACATCTAATGGGCCTGGCTGCTGTGCTAAGTATCCTCTGTGCAAATTTATAACTAGGAGACTGTGATTTAATGAGACTTACCTGCTCCTGCCAGTCCCCTTTGTATGACTTTGTTGGAAAAACGTAAAGTTGCTGCATAGAGAGGCAGCAGTGAGGCAGGAGTGGTCAGTTCTTGAATAACAAAAAAAAAATGCTTATTTTGGGTAAAGGCCTGCGTTCGTGACCATGTACATTTTGGGCACTGGGAACACTCAGGGAATGGGGCGATGGGCCGAGGGGCAAGGCTCAGGGATGGTCATGGGGACCACCATTGCTGCCCAGCAGGCCTGGGGGATGTGGTGGGAGACCCTGCAATGGAACGGGAGTCAGGCCTGGAGTTCTTTGAGGCCACTGGTGAGCGGTCACAGCCACAGGGAGGCTCCTTCCCACAGAATGCTCTCAATGACGACACTTCGTGAATTAGAAAGCACTGTGCAGACCTGAGAGTACACATCTGAATCACCAGGCGTGCACACGGTGGGACATAACGCCTGCAGAAAGGAAGATCGGGCACTGGCGTTGTCGGGCATGCCGTGCACAGTGATAGCGAAGGCAGGCCTTGTTAGTTCCATTACTGCTCCTAAATTCTCCTCCCACAAGACACCTTGTACCTGATGTACATACATCTCTGTCAACACCTTCATTTTATTTTCTCCTGACAGCTTTATCTTATTTCTTTAGAGTTATAATTCACCCTTTTACAGCGCACAGCTCAGTGTTGTTTAGTATATTCACAAAGTTGTGCAGCGGTTACTACTGTCTCATTCCAGAGCTCCCCACACCCTGGCAGCCACTAATCTGCTTCTTTCCTATATCTGTATATTTGCCTGTTTCATGTAAGTGCCTTTTTGTGTGCCACCCACCCCTCACTCAGCATTATTTTCTAAGTTTATAGTGAATGCTGTAGCATGTGTCAGTGCTTCATTCCTTTCTCTGAGTAACATTCCATTGTGCAGATAGATCACATGTTTTATCCATTCATCAACTGACAGACATTTGGGTTGTTCCTGTGTTTTGGCTGATAATGAAAAATGCTGCTGTGAACATTCACGTACGAGTCTTTGTGTGGACATATGTTTTCAATTCTGTTGGGTATACAAGGGTGGTCTGGAAAGTATCCAGCCATGTAATATGAAAAATGAAGGCATTTGTGACTGGAGTTTTTCTGGACAGCCCTCATATAACTTTAAGTGGAATTGTGGCGTCATACGGTGCATTTAACTTCATAAGGCACCGCCACACTGTTTTCTACAGCGGTTGTACCATTTTATATTCCACCTACCAGCAATGTATGAGGGTGCCAGTTTCTCCACATCCTCACCAAAAAACTTTTCTTAACCCAGGTTTTTTTTCTATCCTTTCTAGTAGGTGTAAAGTAGTACCTTGTTGGGCTTTGGTTTTTATTTTGTTTTTTTACAGGGTGTTTTGTTTTGTTTTGTTTTGTTTTGTTTTGCTTTTTGGTATGTGGGTAGCTCCCTGGCTGGGAAACGAACCCAGGCCGCAATGCTGACAGCGCCAGCGCTGAAGCTTTAAGCCACTACACCATCAGGGAACTCCCTACAGGGTTATTTTTTAATAAAAAAATGTAGAAGCAAGAAAGATTAATTGTGTGGGTTACTGATTGTTCCAATTTATATTAGAGCACTCCTATAGAGAAAGCAAAGCTTATCTGATCCAGGTTGGTACTTTTTATTCAAATTCAGTTGCTTTTTTTTAATTGAGATATAATCGATGGATAACATTGCATCAAGTGTACAATATAAAAATGATTAGATATTTGTGTGTTTTGTGAAATGATCACCACAGTAAGTCTAGGTAACATTCATCATGATACGTAGTTACAATTTTTTTCTTGTGTTTTTTTGTTTGTTTGTTTTTGTTTTTTGTTTTGTTTTGTTTTTGGTATGTGGGTAGTTCCCTGGCTGGGAATCGAACCCAGGCCACAGTGTTGACAGCGCCAGCGCTGAAAATTTAAGCCACTACACCACCAGGGAACTCCCACAATTTTTTTTTTCTTGTGATGAGAACTTTGAAGATCTACTTTCAGCAACTTTCAAATATGCGATAAAGTATTATTAATTATAGTCACCATGCAGAACATTACATTCCTATGTCACTGTAGTTTCTATTTGATTTCCCTAATGACTAATGATGTTGAGCATCTTTCCATGTGCTTATTGGTCTTTTGCGTAGCTTCTTTGGAGAATTATAATTTAAAACACTTTGCTCATTTTTAAGTTGGGTTATTTGTGTTTTTATTGTTGAGTTGTAAGACTTCTTTAGGTATTCTGGCTACTAGTCTGTCATCAGAATAGATGATTTACAGGTATTTTCTCCCATTCTCTTGGTTGTCTTCACTTTCTTTATGGTGTCCTTTGCACAAAAGGTTTATACTTTCATGAAGTCCAATTTATCTATGTTTTTGTTTAGTTGTAGTGTGTTTTGTGCTGAGACCCATTGCCTAATCCAAGGTCAGGAAGACTTATACTTGTGTTTTCTTCTGGAAGTTTTATAGTTTTACCTCTTACATTTAGATGTTTGATTGATTTTGAGTTAATTTTTGTATATGATATGAAAAAAGTATCTAAATTCCTTCTTTTACACGTGGCTACCCAATTACAGCAGCACCATTTACTGAAAAAGACTATTTTTTCCCCATTAAATTGTCTTGACAGTCTTGTCAAGTCAATTGATCATAAAGTAAAGATTTATTACTGGACTCAGCTCTGTTCCAGTGATTGGTGTGTCTATTATTATGGCAGTACCACACACTGTCCTAATTATGTAGCTTTCTTGGAAATTTTGAAATCAGGAAGTAATTTTTCTTTTTCAAGATTGTTTTAGCTACTCTGTGTCCTTTGTATATCCATATGAATTTTAGGATCAGTTTGTCAATTTCTGCAAAAAAAAGTCAACTGGGATTTTGATAGGGATTGTGTTGAATCTGTAGATCATTTGGGGAAGTTACTGCCATCTCGACCATATTAAATCTTCCCAACCGTGCATTTATTTAGATATTCTTTCAACAGTTTTGTATCACAGTTTTCAGAGTACACATTTTTTACTTTTGTTGAATATATTCCTAAGTTTTGAATTTTTGGGATGCTGTTATAAATTCTTTTCTTAATTCCATTTTTAGATTGTGCATTGCTAGTATGTTTTTGTATATTGATCATATATCTGCAGACCTTACTAAACTTGGTCATTAGTTCTTTTTTTTTTTTTTTTAAATGTGAGTAGTTCCCTGGCTGGGAATCGAACCCAGGCCGCACCATTAACAGCGCTGAAGCCTAAGCCACTACACCACCAGGGAGCTCCTGGTCATTAGTTCTAATAGCTTTTTTGTAGTTTTGTTAGTATTTCCTGTACGTGTGGTCATGTCATCTACAAACAGAGCTACTTTTACTTCTTTCTTTCCTATCTGATGTCCTGTACTTCCTTGTCCTGCTTAATTGCCCAGCTAGAGCCTCCTGTGTGATTTGACTAAAAGTGGCCCAGGCTGGCATCCTGTCGTGCTCCCGATCTCGGGAGCAGTTTTCCTGCCTCTCACCAGTCAGTTTGCTGCTAGCTGTGAGCTTTTGGTAGACGCCCAGTTTCAGACTGCAGGAGTGTCCCTTCTAGTCCTGGTTTGTTGGGTGTTCTTATCATGAAAGAGTATTAGATTTTGTCAGGTGTCTTTTCTACATCTACTGAGATGCTCCTGTGGGCTTTCCCTTTGCTAGTGTGATGTGTGCTACTGCTTGACTTTGTGTGTTGGACCGCCTTGCATTTCTGGGATAAATCCCACTGGTCGTGGTGTACCAACCTTGCATATCTTCCGTATTTGATTTGCTGGTGTGTTGTTGAGGATTTTTGTGTCCATGTTCACGAGGGAGATTGGTCTTTAGTTATCTTTTCTTATCACGTGTTTATCTGGTTTTGGTATTGGAGCAATACTGGCCTTTTAGATGAATTGAAAAATGTTTTCTTCTCTTATAGTTTTGGGAAGGGTTTCTGAGGGATTGGTGTTAAGTATTCTTTAAGCATTTGTTAGAATCTGTCAGGAAAGGCCTGGGGTTTTCTTTGTGGGATTTTTTTTTTTTTAATTACTGATTCAGTCTCTTGTTATAGATCTATTCAGAATTTTCTGTTTCTTGATTTGAGTAGTTTATGTCTCTCTAGGAATTTGTTCATCTGTTATCTAATTTATTGGCATCCAGTTGTTCATAGTATTTATTCCCTTATAATGGTAGTTACGTCCCTACTTGCATTTCTGATTTTAGTCATTTGAGCCTCCTCTCTTTTTTTGTAGTTAATCTAGCTAAAGTTTTGTCAGTTTCATTGATGTTTTAAAAATTGATCTTTTGGCTTTGTTGATTTTTCTCTTTTTTTCCTGTTCTCTAGTTCATCTATTTCCCCTCAGTCTTCATCCGTCCACATCTTCTGTGCACAGTGCTTTCCTTGTTAGAGATTCCTCTGACAGCTCCAGGCAGTATTTGTCACACCTGTTACGTACCTGTGGGGCACCTAATGTAACCATGGACTGTGAAGACATGCGGGGCCCCGAAACAACCGAATGGGGTCAGGACAGGGCTGCGGCTGGGGGAGCAAGGTCTGCAGGGTGGGCGGTGGTTGAGCACGTTCGAGCATGCTGGTGCCTCAGCCTCTTCCTGTCACACCGGCGTCCAGAGTGCAGGAGAGTGGGGGCCGTGAGCCATGGGCAGCGGGGGCCCAGCCGGCCCTGCCTCCACCAGTACCCTGCTCTGCCGCCACTCGGCCCTGGCTGGCTGCGGCTCAGCCACAGGGCTTTGTGGAAGACAGCACGAAACCACAAACTCCTCTTCCTTTCTCAGTGTAGATCCTCGAAGAACCTCTAGAAGGTAGAGCCGAAACTGGGGGAAGAGGCTTTACTTGGAGTGCCCTGGTGACTGTAGGATCCTCGGCTTTGCCCAGCAAAGCGCCAGAGCAGGGGCCTCGGAGCCATGCGGGGAGTGCAGTGGTGGTTGCCCAACGGGCTCTCTGGCTGGGGCGGGGCGGGCAGACCCGCTGGATGGAACCACACTTCTGACCCCAACGGGTACTGCAGGAGACACTCCCTTTGCGGTGGAATTCTCTCTAAATTGCGGTCCAAGTGCTCTTTAAATTCCTTCCTGTGGGGAAAATGTCAGGCCTCACATTTGCATAGCACTTTCTATAGGCTTTTCCTAGCACTGCTATATCCCTAATTCTGTTTTTACCTCAGAAGGCAGATGTCAGGGGTGGCTTTCCCCACGTGACAAAGGAAGCCTGTTACTCAGGACAGTTGGGTGACCGTCCGGCACTACAATGCCAGTGAGCGACCAGCCTAGACTGGGGCTCGGGCCCAGGCCCACTGCCCTGGCATGGCCTATGGGGGAGCCTTTCTCCTGGGCAGCTGGGACTGACCATGTACTGAGATCTGAAGGGACCACAGGCACCATCGCTAGGCACTCATCTTTAAGCACATCATTCCATGCAGTCCTCACAACATCCCAGCAAGTAGTTATTCCCACCCCCACATGAGAGGCGTCACAGCCAGCAGGTAACAGAGCGGGCATCCTTGGCACTGAGGACCAGGCCTGAGCACTGACTACAGGAGCTGTGATGTGGCTGCGTCCCTGCAGCACGTGGTGGGCTCCATGATCTCACGCGTGGTGGTGTAGGACAAAGCCCACCCAAGTCTTCACACTGCAGAGGGTCCAGCAATAGGAGGGACCCGCAGGCTCCATTGGAAGGATTTAAAAAGCCATGCCAATCTAGTTGGACCCAGGTACCGACATGTAAGTGGGGTTTCCGTGTTTTAACCATAATTGACCTCTTCCAACGTCCTTCTATTTATTCTTCAACTCGAGCTTCTGGGTCTGTACATAGGATGTGTTTGCATCTGAAACAAATGGAACTGGGAGGCGATGCTGAAGGGCACCGTGAAGTGAGCAGCGCAGTGTAAAATTAGCCGCAGTCTCTCTGTTTCTTCTCTGGTAAAACCTCCCTCCTGCAGTAGTTTTGGGGTGAAGTTTTAACAAAGCATTCAACACAAATGACTCAGTTTTCAGGCTTGCTAACATTTAGAAGGATTTGGAAAAAATATTTATAGTTGTTTAGCATCTTTCTTTGGAGCTCGCTGCTGCAGCTGGAGAATTTTCTGTCCACATTATAATTAACTCTGGATCTAATAGCACAGTTGGCTATGTGATTTCCCAGCACTGCCCTCCCTGTGCCCGAGAAAGGGCAGTGCCCGGCCCCCACCCCGCACAGCCCCTCCTCTCCTTTTAGACCAGCTCCCTGGCCACCCTCGTGTTCTCCTCCACTTCCTGAGCAGACCGTGCTCTTCTCTGACCCCGGCACCCATGGTCACGTGCTGGGGTGCTCAGAAAGTCTTCTGGGGCCAGCTCCATTGGTTCTCCAGGGCCCTTTATTCTGCCAGGGTTACAGCTTTCCTGGAAAAGAGTGAAACTTGGAAAACCAAGACGAATAAGATAGCAAATGGCCAAACCAATATTTTAAAAATTCTTTTAAATTCAGTTGCTTTAGTTACATTTAGTTATATGAATAATAAAATAACTATGCAAATATAATAGAGAATGCCGTCCTCAGATCAGCGAGCCTTAAGAGAGTTCACCCCTGAGAGCAGGAAGGCTTTCACTGGAGAAGTGTTAGCATTAGGGAAGACCTCTCCTGCCCGTCGCCCAGCCCCCCCTGCTCTGTGTCTTCCATTCGTGCATCAGAATTCCATTCATGCATCAGAATGAAATGCTTTTTCAGGGCACCAGACAAGAAAGCAGTTAAAGGAGTTTTTCTTCTCTTTCCTTCCGATCTCACATTGTGCTAAGCAGTTATCAATGTCACTCTTACTCCTTCTACCCTCTGGTGGCACCCACTGACCTGGCAGAGGTCCCTCACACCAGGGGACAGAGACAACGGGAGGAGAGAGACACCCACACCCCGAAGCCAGCTCTCTGTGCTTCTAAGAGTTTGGGGGTGTTCTGTCGGCTCAGGAATCTTTTGGAATTAAAACCCTAGGCCTCCGGGACAGTGAAATTGCTCTCTCTCGCCTCATTTGGGATGCCATCGGTTAAGCCCCTCTCTGTGTCCCTGTGAACAACAGTGAGCAGCAGGTCACCCTCCCCTCTGGATGGGGAACTTCCCCGACACAGCATGTCCTGCCTGCAGGATAGGGGTGACGGTCCTCTGGGCCAGGCAGCACAGAGCTCTGGTGCCAGAGCCGTGGGCAGGATTTCAGGCAGTCCCTGGTTTTTAATAGGAAGAGCAGGGGCTGATCCATGGTTAGTGCCCAGGGGTCTCTGCTCCTACAGGGGCACCTTCAGGCTTCACTGTGAAGGTGCTGAGCACTAACCAGTGCGTTTGTACAGTGAACCCAGCCCCACGCTTACACATGGCTGCGCACACAGTGTATTCCCATGAAGAAACGCTCAAAGGACATTGCTAAGTAGAAACATCAGTCCCAAACGCATTTGATGGTTCTTTTTCTGTGTAAAAAACAGCATACACTAAAAGGGCCTGTAAAGATACACAGCAAGGTGACACTAGGAGCTGTAATTGGGTGGTGCTATTGTTGCTGACTTTGTTTCTTCCTTTAGTTTATCTCTTTTCTGAATATCTTGTAATTAACATACTAGTTATGGGAAAGGTAGTTCATAACTGAATAATCTACTAATAAAAACCAATCTTAGGAAATCCTCAGAAATGTTCCCAAAGCTATTTGTTGCTATACTGTTTATAACTGTGAAGACTTGACACAGTGAAACTGTGTGTGGTGAGTGGTACCCACCCTGGTAGTAAAGAGCGCACTTAATGAATTCTTACAACAGTCACTATAAATAATTCAGGATGTGCTTTGAAAGGCCACGGAACACCATGCCCTGGCGAGCATCAATGAAGAAAATTGTTCCGAGCAGAGCGGTAGCTGTAGCAGCTTTGCAGCTGACATTTGCCACTTCCTGGACACATTCCCGGGTCTTCCTGTGGGGCCCTGAGCGTGACCTATCCCTCCCAGCTGTTGCCGGGGTGAAGGGCGACGTGTGTGCAGTGCACAGGCCCCTCCAGGTTACCCAGCAAGTGGCATCTGCTCTTACTTTGTTCACAGTGTTCTCTGACAAAGGGCAGGATGGTTTTGTATAGTCAGAGAGAAAAACAGGTATACTTCATAAGGACCCACACTATGTGGGTCGGGTGCAACCATCTGCTCCAGACCACCTCCTCCAAGACCCCTGCGTGTGTAAACTGACCCCCTGGAGATCTTAGACTTTGGGGAGCAAGTCATCTCGCCACTTGTTCCGTAGGCAAGGAGAGTGCCACCTGGAGAAAGCAAGTTCTTGGGCTCACAGGGATGGGGTGCAGTCGAGACTGTGCCAAGCCTCAAGGCTGCTGGACTCCCGCAAGACCATCCAGGGGATGTTCGTGGCTACTATAGCCACAAACCCAGACACCACACCACTGGGTCTCTGCTCACAGAGTGGCATGAGTGAGCTGGGGACAGAAATGCCACCAGGGACCTGAGATGGTCAAGAGTCTCCCACTGGAGCGGTGTCGGTGCTAGCATGAAAGGTGAGCAGGAGTGTGGCAGGCAGGCTGGACAAAAGGGATCCCAAGCTGAAGGAGCCGTGACGCATAAGCAGTGACCAGAGAGGCCCCATCCTACCAGACTGGGGCATTCACAGGCAGGCTGGGCAGGGCCGCTTGTCTGTCACCAGTGCAGGACCATTGTGGAGCTGCAGCCAGGCCGAATGGCCTGGTCAGACTGCTTTAGGGAGGCTGTCTGCTTGGGTCTACGACAGTTCCTTGTGAAAGTGTGTGTGGTCAGCAGGCCGAAGGCGCCAGTGAGGTGCTGTGGGTGGACCCCAGGTGGGGCGCCCTCCAAGTTCTCCTGCTCAACTGGACAGCACAGCCCTGGGGCTTGGGCTTGTGGGCCACCCCGTAATTACTGTGGTCATCTTGTGGCCTGAGGGTGCCTCCGTGCTGATGCCTCGGAGCTCCGGAGCCTGGCTCTCAGTCCCTTGTCCTTGTCGGGCTCATCTTTACCAGCAAATGAAGGTGAAGCAGAAGTGCCCTGTTTGGCAGTTTGAGGAGGAAACAGTGGCCGTGACCACTAGTGGCAGTCACCAGGCCCTGTCTCTGCACTGGTCTCCTGGGGCCACCATCTCTGCAAGCCATACAGCAGTGCTGGCCCCAATCACAGGACTATGGGCTTTTTATTTGGGAAGCAGGTGACATGTTCCTGCAATTCCCACCAAACGCCTCTACTCCTACAAGGGAAGACTTTTTATGTGAGTCAGGCCATAGCCCAAGGCAGGGATGGCCAAGAAGCCAGACCGGGGGACCACATCCCACACAGATGGCCCCATGGGCCAGACCCAGTCTCCGGGAGCTGTGGTGGAGCAGTGAGAACACAGGTGCAGCACCGGATGGCTGGGCTGTCTGTGGGACACCTGTGGCCCCGCGGCCCCACTTAGCCCCCGGGACCCGGTCTCTGCTCTGCACTGTGGGATGGTAGTGAGCCTGCAGCACAGTAACAAAGACAGACACAGTAAAAGGGGGTCCCACAGCTGTCATCCTGAGGAAATGGTCTTCCTGCCTGGCTCCAGTCACATGAAGTTCTGGAGCAGGTCATGCAAAACTAACCTTCAGTGGCAGAGATCAGATCCCTGGTGGCCTGGGCTGGGGAAGTGGCTGTCAGGGGCATGAGGCTGCTACCTGGGGATGACGATTTGTTGAAACTCAAGCGTGGTACACCTGTGATCTGTACATTTACTGTACGTGAACTTCACCTCAGGAAAAAACAGTAAACAAATATAGTGCTGTAGTTAGTGATGAAGTATTTAGGGGAACCTGCAGTGATGTGTGCAATGTACTTTGAGGTGCATCCAAAATTAAAGATGGAGTGATGGGTAGTTAACAGATGAACAGATGAGAAGACAAGTACAGAGGCATGTTATTGGCAGTGGGTACGTGGGTGCTCCCTGTAAAAGTCTTTCAACACGTATGTTTCACAGTTTTCACAATGAAGTTGGGAGGAGGAGTCAATAATGTATATAAAGTACTTGGCACAAAGTGAAACTCAGTAAATGTTCATTTACCTCCTCTACTTTCCAGCAGATTCAGGGTAGCCAAAAAAAAAACCAAACTAAAATACTTTTCAGAAATACTTTTTGTCCTTGTAAAATAGAAAGCAAATGTACACATGGGGCCTGAGTCAGTTGGGCATAATAATGTTCCTTTCCCTCTGACATCTCTGTTCCCCCGGCAGGGACCATGGCTGACTTTTCTTGACATCCTTATACATACGTGTCTGGCTGCCTCAGATGTCACGCAGCCTGGTGCCCATGAAAGCTGAGAGGGCTCTAGGATATGTGTCCTCCACATGCTCTGCTTCTAGCAGGACTAACAGCTGACATTTACAAGGAGCCCATTAAGTTAAAGTAGGTAGTACATGTGAGACACCTAGCACAGTCCATGCATACATGTTAATGAAATGAACTTCTGATTCTAGCCAGGACAGAGTAATAGGGACCAGATTTACCCTTCTGCCTGGCACAACTAAATATCCAGACAAAATACATGAAACTGGTTTTTCAAGATACTGGACACTAGACCAGGACAGTGCTCCCTGAGAAACGGAACACATGAGGTGAACCCTGTAGTTGCCAGGCTATGATACAGGGAAGGGGACCCCAGAGAGAGGCCAGCAGAGCCCAGCCAGCTCTTTGAGTTTCGGGGGTGGGGCTGGGAATCTGGGGAAGTCACGGGGGCAGGAACTCACAAGGACAGGACCAGAGATCCCGGGGGTCTCCCCGAGGTTTCACTTGCATGCAGAGGAGCACATGTGGGAGGAAACGGTCCCAGGAGTCAGAGGACCACCCGACCGGATTAGAGGGAGTATCTCCAGGCTTAGCCAGGGCCAGGAATCGTTCCCGATCCCACCATTCAGAGTGGAAACCCTCTTGTCACCTCCATCCATAACTGGGTCATATGCCTGGGAGCGTTTATCTCCGTTCTGAGGCAGAGTTAGCCCTGTACTAAATACAGCTCTGGTCCTGCTGACCTGAGCTTGAAAGCAAGACCCAGAGGATCAAACTGTTTTTAAGTAACTTAACATCATCTCAGAACAAAACTCAAGAAGATTTATAAATCACAAAAACATCCTGCACCAGCAAGGTAAAATTCACATTGTCCTGCATCCAGTCAGAGCCTACCAGGTGAGCAAAGGAACAGGAGAATGTCACCACAGTGAGGGGCATGTCCGTCAGTAGAAGCTGACCCAGAAATTACATAGATGATACAATTCATGAGGAGGGCGTTAGAACCATTGTTATAACTTTACCCTTTGTGTTCTATTAATAGAAGCTGGGGGAATGATGATGCATGCTAAGTAGAAAAATGGGAGCTATCAAAAACCCACATCAAACTTCTGGGGCTAAAAGTTACAACATCTGAGGTGAAAAATACACTGGATGAGACTGATGGCAGTGCAGACGTGGAAGAAGAGATAAGTGAACTCAAGGACACAGCAATGAAAAACCATCCAAACTGAAACACAAAGAAAAAAGCTTAAAAAAAAAAAAAACATTGAGAGCATCAGAGAGTACGGGGCAGCTTCTGATGACCCACTATATTATACATGTAATCGAAGTCCTGGAGAAAAGGAGAGGAAGGGGCAACATGAAAGGTCATTGAAGAAATATGGCTGAAAGTTTTCCAAATTTGATTAAATTGTTATGCTGAGTAAAGTCGCCAAACCAAAAAAATAAGACATTTTCTTTTAATTAGAGTCACAGGTGCAGCACTTAGGTTCACATCAGCAAGTTCACATGGGGTGCTGCAAGGCCCCTCCTGCTTCCCCCTCCAGAGAACTACTTTATGTGAGCTTCCTATCCCCGAATAACTGCTTGGCGTGCTATTTCTGGATCTTTCTAGTTCCGCGTATTTTCAGTGGACTCCCCCGGGAAGAGAAGGATGCAGAGCTCCTTCATGGCCGCTGCACGGCCTGCCTTCCACCTCCCTTGGCCACAGCTCCGCTCAGTGTTTGCAGGGTTGCGACAGGCACAGGCTCCTCCCAGCTGAGTCAGGGCAAACTACACTGCGTTTTCTTGTCTGCATGACACCATTTCCCTGGACGTGATCACTGTCTCATTTTTCCACCTAGTTGCCTATGTGGTTTCACACATTTGACCTCAACTGTCTGCCCATTATCTCCACACACTTGAGCACATCAGTGTCCTCTCCAGGATGCTTTGACCACTCCGGCCTGGCCTGGTCACTCTGTCCACCTGGGATCGCCCCTCGCCTCCCTTGCGTGTTGGGTCCTGTGTCTTCCCCTCTTTATTTGGTGGAGTTTATCTTACAGTTGGTTCATGAGAAGGGTTTATGGGAGGTAACTTTTGGAGACTGCATATCTAAAAAGTCTTCCATCCATGATCACCCTTGACCGTGGCTGGATACAGCAGTCTAAGTTGGAGATCATTTTCCTTAAATTTTGAAGGTCCTCCTCCCTCACTTCCTGGCATCCAGTATTGCTGTTGAGAAGTCTGAAGCCATTCTGATACCTGTTCCTTGATATCTGACTTGTGTTTCTCTCTTCCTAGTGTTCTAAGGATAGGCAGTGCTATGCCTAGGGGAGGCAGCCCTGTGCTAGCTGCCCTGTGAGCCCCAGGCCTGGGGCCCCGTGTTGTTTTGAGACTTCCTGTTGTCCTTTCAGGGGGCCCCTTTCCTGTCTCGGCCCCTCCTGTTTTTGTTGGCTTTTGGGGATCATGCTTTTGTCCCAAGGACTTCCTAAACTGGCCTCCACTTTTCATCTCTTTGTTGTTTTCCATCTTTATGCTTTTTTCCTGCTTCTTGGCTTTGTCCTTCGGTCCCACCACTGGGTTGTTTTGTGATCAGGGTTTACTTTGTGGGAGCTCTGGTGGCTGTTCCCAGCATGGTGTTGATGTTTCTGCTGCGAGATCTCCCTGTGCCTGACTTTTCCGTGTCTGCTCCGCATGCTGCACAGCACAGGTCTCCTCGCCTGACAGCAGTCTGGCTGGGCTCACATTATCAGAACAAGGGCCCACGGGCGCCCTGAGCCTTGCTGAGGACTGAAGAGCTCGCTGGCTGCAGTCTGCACACACTCACCTGGCTGTTGCTGCTTTGCCAGGGGGATGCCTGCAGTTGATGCTTGGGCCTTCCAGGTGCTTCTGCTTCTCGTCCTCGCCCACCACCAGCCATGGCCATTTTCTCCTGTCATCCTCCCTTTCTCTGTGAGCTTTGGACGACCTTTTTAAAACTCTTTCCCTCTCACTATAGTTCCGTTCGGCGGGTAGGTGTGTGGGTTCTCTTACCACCCAGGAGGCGCTGCACCCTCCAGAGCCCTGCGGGTGACTGGGACTCTCAGGCTGCTGGATCCTCGGAGAATGGCCAGTCCTCTGTCCATCTTCCTTCAGTCCTCAGAACATCGCTGCCTGGTGTGGGCAGTTGGCAGGGCTCCCTCTTACCCATTAGCTGCTTGGTAAACAAATACTGCTGGTGTGGGTGCGGCATTACGATCCAGAACGTGTGTAATGCTGTTGGGTGGACCAGCCCATTTTGAAGAAGGTTAAAGTGCTTTTGCCACTTACCTGATTTGTTTCCTGTGTTGGCTTGTTTCCTGTCGCTTCCATTTGAACACCAGGTGTTGTTGAGTTCTCTTCTCCTGAGCCATGTTCCTAAGAAATGTCACCCTTCCCTGGGGTATTTGACCCTGAGCCTTTTCTTCTGCTCTGGAAAGCGGTGGTTCCCAGTGAAGGACCACCAGGGCTCACAGAAGTCACCTCCTCATCCATTTGACCCATTGATTAAAACAGACCCAGGGACCCTATCCCAGCTGACATGTGTGTGCCCCCAAACTGCCAGAACCAGAAAGAGTCTGCGTGCAATCCCAGAGGAGCAGAACTGGAAGGTCACCTGCAGGGACCCCTGCCGTCTGAAGAGGCAGCCCCCGGGCCTGCCTCTGTAGTCACCAGCTGACAGGACTCAGCACTGGGTCATCTGTGTGAGCAGCTGCTGCGTGATAAGCTTTCGGAGGTCCCTGGGGGTCTGTGCAATGGGGGTCAGGTTTCTGCAGTCCTGTGTCACAGCAGTGCTGACCAGAGGCACAGTCGTCTGGCTAGAGTTAGTGACAGGGTCTCGAGTGGTGGATAGAAAGGGTGGTCACAGTCTGTCACTGGCCCCCGCTCAGAAAGAGCAGAATGTGACTGCTGCCCTGAGACCTCCTGGCGAGCACTTCTCTGCAGATAGCAGCTGCTGTGTCTGCTGGATTCGGACGCCTCACAGCAGACAGATGTGGAGGCCAGGACGTCACTGGAGCCAGTCGGGAGTCACCAGGAGAGGGCACATCTGTCTTTGTCATTGGCCAACGAGAAGAGGGACGAGGCAGAGGGAACCAGCATTGCTCAGTTGGGTCAGCAGCTTTTAGACGCGTTCTCAGTAGAGCTCATTCTCCAAATAAAATCTTGTGCTTCAGCTAGATCTGGCCACCAGTGACAGCAGAGCTGCTCCCAGGGTGCTGGTGGGATACCCAGAGCACAGCGCATGGGCTTCGGGCAGAGACGCTGGTGTGCACTGCGTGGACTCGGCACCACTCGCCGGGGGTGGTCAGAACCTGTGCGCCCCGGAGTCAGAGCATGGAACCCCAGCAGATGGGCCTGGAAGGTCACGGGGCTCATCCTCTGGCCGAGGATGCAGGCCGGAGGGGAGGGGACCTGCCTTGGCCACCAGCCCTGAGAAACTGCTGGTATGTTAAGCACAGGCCCGTTTGCATCACCATCTGGTTTCCCAGATTCTCTGAAGTTAGTAGAACAGGCCAGGCACTGGGAGAGGATCTGCTGCAGCGGGCAACACAGAAGAACTAAAAACACCGAGTCAGAAGTACAAGCACCATGGGGGCTATGGGGCAAAGGACTGAACAAACCCCCCACCTCACCAGCTGAGAGCGTCACTACAGGACATCAGAGTGCATGGTGCAGACCCCAAGCCCCTGAGGAAAAGGGAAGTCCATGACACATCACAGCGTTAGGAGGCTAAAGGTTGTGAAAAACAGATGAAGGGAGAGAGGGGACTCGGCGGAGCAGAGGCCACCAAATGGCCTGATGGGTACGTGATTACCACGCACGCTGCGTTTGTTTCTAGGAGGAGTCTTTGCAGTGTGGTTTGTGTTGCTGCTTTGCAGGCCCTCCGATTAATCCACCTCATGTGCCTGAAATGTTCCTGCTGAATTTTATCCAGGTTCACACATGGTCCATACCAAAGTAATCTGTCTAGATCTAAAGCATGCCTTTGGCTGTGAAGTTTTCAATTTCTTTTTGTTTGTTTTCTTTCAGGCTGGATTTATTGCCATTCTGGTTGAGGGGGGGTGTGTATGTATACACGTACATGCTCCTTAGGATAGAGGTGGGAGGCGTGGGCAGGTGCCCTCACCTTTCTGCATCGGTTCTGTTGGCTTGCTCATCCGGAGTGTGATGAGCTGGGATTAGCTGGGCCCCATGGGTCCCTCTCAGCCCAGAATGGTTTTGGTGAGTCCTTGAAGCAGAAGAGCCAGGCCCTGTTTGTTTTCTCTTGAGCCTGCACTTAGTTCTGCTCCCCTGCCTCCAAATGATTGTCAGGGTTACCTGGGCCTTGCTGTCCCCTGTGCCAGTGTCATGGACACGTTGTGAGCAGGGGGTCTGTGAAACACCAGCACACTTGGAGCTGCAGGGCAGCAGTGTACAACCTTGGCTTCCCTGGGCCCCAGTGGAAGTAGAATTGTCTTGGGCCACACATAAAATACACTAACACTAGTGATAGCTGATGAGCTTTAAAAAAAAAAAAAATCTCAAAAAAATCTCATCATGTTCTAAAACTTTGTGTTGAGCCGCAGGTTGGACAAGCCTGCTGTAGGGGTTGCGAAGATGAAAAACATGATGGGTCCCCTCCACGTCTGCTCATGCTAGAAAGCAGCCAGGTATGGGGGCACTTCGGGCTGGTAGATGGGACAGGGTCCTTTAGAACACCGACGGAGCCACGCCTCACAGGGCAGAGCCGAATCAGTGGTGGCATGAGAAGCCCCATTAGCTTAGAGCCCAAGCCCAGTGCTGTGGGACCTAGCTGACTGGGAGGCCAGTAGGGAGTGTCACGGGGCCAGCTCACCCTGCAGGCGCCAGAGCCACTTTACCCCGGATAGGCCTGTGTGGCGTGGGGACACCAGTTAGGAGGTTCTGAAGGGTCTTAGGCATGTGGCGAAAGGGCCGAGTCCAGCATTCCTGCCTCTACACAGAAGGAGCAGACAGACTGCTGTGCTCCAAGGTGCCTGTGAGGCGCTGGACAAGGCAGGTGGAGTCCTGCCCCGGGGGTTTGCGGTCTCAGGCAGAACGGCCCTCATGAAAACTGCGGGGTGAGGGGCGGCGGCTCTGGGGTGCATACTTGTCCCCACCTGCATTGCTCACCAGTGGAGGTGCAGTAACAGCCACCTTGTCTCCCCAGAACCTTCCCTCCTGGGAGTGTGTGGTCTTACCCAAATAACCTAATAGCCAGAGCCAGAATTCTCGGGGGAATAGACTAGTTGAGAAAATTGGAGCCAGTGACTCAAAAACAGGTTTGTCTTGTCTGGGAAGCACAGAACCTGTCTCGTTTGGAGCTCCCATTATCTAAGCTGAGCAGCATTTTCGGTGCACCTGACAGCTAAGATAAGTCCCTGAACCCGAGGACAGCGGGCTCCTGGGGCACAGCTGCAGGGCCTGCGGAGAGCAGTTACAAGCAGCCCTTCACGGGAAAACGGCACTGCTTCGCCCAAAGTCCCCGTCTGGCCAGAGTCTCGGTGTGCAAAGTGAGTTACGTCTGGAGGGGAGCGGGTTGTCCTGCAACACCGGAGGCTCGGAGGGACAAAGGTGTGGTCCCACTGGGTCTGCTCAGTAATGAGTGCTCAGCTTGGGGATGTGAGGGAGCAGCTTGGATTTCTTCCTTTTTTAAGGAAAACAAGCCCCAGCAGCGCCTGAATTTGTGGTATCAAAGCGCGTTGGTGGCTGCGCTTCCGTCCCTGGGTTCCGTGGGTGTGGCTCCTCCCCTTCGCCTGCCCTGGAAGCCCTGTAACTCGTCTTTAAAGGACACTTACTAATGAGTGAGAGCCAGGGGGTGGGGGGAACGCGCACCCTCACACACTCTCACACCCACACTCACATACTCACACCCACACACTGTCACACACACTCACACCCTCACACTCACACAGTCTCACACACTTACACCCACACACTGTCTCACACTGTCACACTCGCTCACACACACAC